>JANHFP010003716.1:112889-124268 GCA_032468135.1 Calamaria suluensis
GTAGAGATACCTAGTTGCCCAAATATGGGAGGAAGCAACTTTGTAGCTTCCTTTTGCCTTTCAGCTCATCACAGAGATAAAGAGTATGTTTGGCTGATGAGAACTAATAAGTTCGAAATAGCTATCCCAATCTCTCTTTATTTAAAATATCAGCAAAAATAAACAATGGAGGGAAGGACACTGCCAATCCTGATTTTACAACTCATGAAGTTCCTTACGAAAAATGATACATTCCTGCATTTCAGGCACATGGAATGAGTTTCCTGTTTATTTTTGTTCACCTAAAGCAGAGCAAACATGCACAAGAATTGATAGAATTTAAAAAATGAAATTAACTTGGAAGGGAAGAAAAGGATCTTATTATAGCAGCAATCTAGATTTGTTGGACTCCTGTGGCAGATGAATTGTAATTGTTGTACAGTTATAGCTTTCTTGTATAAGTTCAGCTTTCAGGTACATGCCTGAAGGACACCCAAATAAGTCAACAATATCATATTGGGCAATATGCCCTACGCTCCAAGTTGACTAAGGATAATAATGTAGCTAGGATTGGTCTGTTACTTTGATTTACTTTCCTCACTAGATTCTTCCTTGCCCCCTTTTCTCTTATATCAAGTCATACAATTTTATTCAAGGTGTGTTGGCATGATCTTTGCTAGTGTTATCTGACCATTCTTAGTGTGAAGGTTTCTATTATTTTCACTCACCTTTAGGGCTTTTAAAACTGATGCCAACATCTTAATAAACAGCATACAGACTGACAACTAATGCTTTTGTATCCCTATTTAAACTGATCAACTGCTTCTTAAATTCTTTTTTGGGGGGAGGGGGTAATAGTTCCCAGGAGTGGGAGGGTAGTTAAGTTCATATTTTAAAGTCAGATTGTAAATGCAAAAGATCCAAGATTAAAAAAAATATTTCCATGCATAAATCCTCCAGTAAATTTTGACTAGGAAAATCCTTTCCCAGCATTTCTCCAATTACAGCCAGCACTTTCCGCCACATTTGCTTCTGTTAAGTAGTTCATAATCCCTGGTGAGAAATTTCATTGCACTTTCTGAAGAAGAACTAAAGGGGCATTTGCTCACATCCAAATTCTAGCATTATCACATTCCCCATACTGTACTGTAAATCAGGAACAGTTGCAGCCCTTCATACACTTCCAAAGAACTTGCAGCAGTCCAGAGTCATGACTGTTTCTCACCATTTAGGCAAAGGCTCTAGTATTTCTAAAATAAGCTGTGTTTTTCTTAAAATGAGAAAACATAAACTTGTTTCCAAAAATCCAGGGGGGGAGACTAAAAAAGCAGTTGTACCCATTTTCATCTTGTCCCTTGTAATTCTTCTATGTACAAATATGCCCCCCCAACCAAATGTTAATGATTTCTCTTTTCTTTCTGATGGAGCAGGAAGATTGTTATCTGAAGGCAAAATGTTATTTGTCCATGTATTTCTGCCTTCAGTAAATAGCTCAGGTTATCATTTTAATAATCTGAATCAATATTATACTTATTTGTTTTTGTTTTTTGCCACCCAGCAAAGTCACACAGTCACTCTGGACAATGAATAAGATATTCAGTGATGGCCACATACTACTTTCTAGTTTTGCGTTATGAGTAGTTCCTTATTTTGATGTGTCACCTTTAATTCTTTTAGTCTTTTTTATTTTTGTGGTGAGTTAGGTACACCCAAGTGATTTTTCAAATACTGGAAAGCACATGCTAAATCTCTTTGGCTGGTGTATTCTTTGGAATGGCAGTATTAATTAACCACAGCTTCCTCAACCTTTTGGTACGTATGTACAAGTATCTAGGGATCGACCTTGAATTCTAACTGCATGGATTTATGTC
Source organism: Calamaria suluensis (assembly GCA_032468135.1). Classification (NCBI taxonomy): domain Eukaryota; kingdom Metazoa; phylum Chordata; class Lepidosauria; order Squamata; family Calamariidae; genus Calamaria; species Calamaria suluensis. The sequence goes on from JANHFP010003716.1 coordinate 114,740, forward strand.
CACATTTACACATCTCAGTAATCCTCACTTTGTGCATTGCATGTGCTTGCGTTCTATGTCGTGGGCTTGTGCTGTGTCCTTTTCTGCTTTCAGATAGTGGTGGGTGTGCTCGCAAACGTGCTGCCATGTCTGTCAAATTAACAGCGGAGAAGAGAGTTCAAAGTTCTCCAAACCTTTTGACTGCAGGTATAGCTGTTAACCATGGAATGCCGCACTTCAGTATCATTGTGTTGTCTTTTATACAGTTGTGCATTAGAACAGAATATTGGAAATGATAACCACAGATCCTCACAAGTGTTATTGTGATGACCCTGTCATTGTGACATTTTATTGCAGATGTATGAAACATCAGACTATCACTGGTATAGGAAATGCAGGATAGAAATAAACCAGAAGCACAGATGTTTTAGTGTAGTCCTAAACATAGTACTAGAGCTTGCATACATTCCAAGTATTTATACAAAATATTAGTCTTTGAGCACATGAGAGTATGCACTGTCCCCACATCTAAACAATGAAAATAAATTCTAGATTGACCTACTTCACTCAAGGTTGACTGTTATTTCAGAAAATAAATGTTAGCCAGAAATAAAAGCAAGCAAAAATGTTCAGTATAAATGTGACATTTGATTATACTTAAATGAAAATTAGATGTAATTAATACAATCTTGTTCAGCAACCACATTTGGACTGGAAACTCAGTTTTTAAGCAAAGTAGTCACTAAGTGAAACTGCTATTGTGCTTCCTCTGTTGCTTTAGATTTCATTTGCTGTACAGACCTTTAAAAATTATAAATGCAAAAATTGGTTGCAAAGTTAATTTTTTTATCACTGTCACAACTGCAAATGATTGCTAATCAAGCCAGTAATTAAATAAGGACTACCTTTACTAAACAAAATGAACTGAATTCATTTATTATCAATTATTCCATTATAGTTAATGTTTCTTTATATTATTAAACATTCAATTCTACTACAACTTTGGTAAGAGCTGTGAACCAGCAGTGAAATCCACTTACCGGTTCAGGAACTCATGGACAGAAAGTAAAAAAACAGGACATAATGACAGGTGAACGCTACCAGTTTGGTGAGCCAGATAGAATCCAGCGGATTTCACTGCTGCTGTGAACTGCACATGTGTTATTTTGAGGGATGGTGTGAAGTGTTAAGGCCATAGGTTACAAGCCTGTAATTTAGAGGCTTCCTTGAATCTTCAACAGAAGCAATTCAAGCAATGATACTTACTAATCATGCTGAACCATTGATTGAACTGTAATTCTGCTTACCCCAAGCAATGTTAGGGAATTATACGAGGAGAGCTTCTAATTAGACCTCAGTTAGAGTTTCCCACTCAGGAAAAAAGAGAACCACTTATCCATGCCAGGATATAGTATTGCCCATGACAATAGAAAAACACGGGCATTGTAATATTTTAATAAGTAAACAGATTTAAGGTCAACTATACCAAATTAGTAACATGCCACCTCTCAAAATTTGTCTGCTGAAGTAAAATGCTTTCTTTATTTTTTTATACTTTATAATTTATCTTTGCTCAGGTAAAAAGCGCACTGTTTGCAATTCCTTATTGAAAAAGAGTAGAAGACAACAGGGCAAAACTAGGAAGTAGCTTTTGGGCTTCGACAATTTCACCTAGCTGAAAACTGTGTAACATTTGTCATTTTCTCAGTTGCCTTTTATAACATTAAAAAGTTACAACTTAAAAAGGATTAAAAAGTTTTCCCTCTGGCTGATAGAAATCATAAACTAGATTTCAGATATTAACAGCTTTTAGCAATTAAATCCAACCCCTAGCTAAATGTTGGCACAAAGCTGTCAACATAGAAAAATGAAATGTGATAGCAAAATGGCAAAAGCCATATGTGGAGTCATTTTGTTACAAACATTCAGAAACAATCCTGAGTTAAATGCTTTTTTTAAAAAAAATCAATGCATTTGATAGTGGCCCAGAGAATTTCATCAGATGAATTAAATGAGTGGAATCATATTAGAAGATTAATTGCAATTCTGAGTATAATTGAATAGAACACAGGTACTGGGTTACTGTTCTTGTGGTGTCTTAAACTATGCATAGGCGCCAGAAGGGAAGAGTAATTCCAATAAATCAATGTGTGCTAAAGACATTGAAGCATTGAAAACACAATGTTTTTAGTGCATAAGCCTTATTGTTCAGCTGCTTTAGAGGGGTTAATTTCCAAAGCTATTGTGGCTTCTTTTATATTGATTACTAAATTATCTGTAAAATGTTTTAATACATCTTTTGAATAATCATGGTGTTAATTTTTAAATTAAAATTAATTAAACATATAGTTTTAAAATGATTTATACAGAGAAAGATATTACAGATTAAGTATGATTTTGCCAAAATACTTTCAGCTTCTAGCTCAGCGTTTCTCAGCCTCAGCAACTTTAAGATGTATGGACTTCAATTCCCAGAATTCTCTGGCTGATAAGTTGCTGAGGTTTGATAAACATTGTTCTGGATCATTTATTTTTTTGTTTTTCATGAGTGTCCTTCAACATTGCTGGATCTCATGTATTTAATTTTTTGTAGTAATTTGTAATGTACCCAGAGAGTTTGGATTTTGAAATAGATGTATAATAAATATTAGTGTTTAAAAAACTATAGTGATGGGTAATTTTTAGACAGACATCAACTCCTGCCACCATGGAGGTAGTTAAACCTTGGCTATGGCTCAGTTTTGTATGCAAACTAACAAGTGGATTAGTATATATATGAACCAAATTGTTGAACTCATAGATAAAAAGAAATTTGGGCAGAGCAAAAATAAAAATCATCAAAAGAAGTTATTTTGTACGGGTTATTTTCATGTACAACTCACTGAGTTCAGTTAACGTTGTTCCCAAAATAGGTATTTCAAATTATAATATTTTTTAAAGTGTACGTTTGGTAAGTAAATTTCCCTGAATTTCAGAGACTAAAACAAGTTGTAAGAATCCTAATCAAACTTCCCATTTATTAACTTTAGTATTTACTCTTTCTAGGACTTGATTCCCATTCACCAGACTCAGGTAATTTTTGAAAAATAAATTAACAAAAATATTGCATGTGTTTGTATAGGCATCCATAACAAAATGTCTGTCATGGGATTTCATTGACGCACCATGACTAACATACTTCTGCTAGGATATACATACAGAAGTCCAGAATTTGTGTTGTCATGATGCACAAGTTTTCATTTTTGCATCATTACAAAATTTGTACTGTATCTTGTATATATCTGGAATAAGAAAGGCGTACTTTTAATCTAATGCTGCTCTCCTATAAATCTTACTAAAATTGAGAATGATCGTACCATCGACAAGAAACCTTGTGAATATGTGACCATAAGAATTCCATTTTATATTACCGAAACTTTCCTTCTAATTCTGAGTGGCTTGCTTAGATACAATCAACTTATCAAAGAGGACTCTACATGTACAGAGCTCATTGATCTATAACATTTGATGACCACATTTTAGCTAATGTATCAGACCACAAAATTGGATTCATTGAGTAAATGAAGTTAGGTAAATTAATCCTGGACCAAAACGTCATGTGAATGCAGCCAGTAATTCCAACATAAGGTGACTGATACATTTTTGTTATTAGAAAACAATATAAAGCAAAAAAGAATTGCATTGCTTTTGAAGGCGACTTTTATTTTTAGCAAAAACTCTTGAAAATTTCTTATAATTGAAGATATGTATACTTTTAAAATAAGCAACTTATTTTTTTTCCATTATCCTAGACTTATTTAGATACAAACTATATATATAGGGTTGGTGGGTTTTTAAAATGTATTACTGTTCTTGCCCTCTAGAAGAAACTGTGCATTTAATTTGGGTCTTCTCTACTGTTATCTTTTCCAAGTCAATAATGTGATATTTTCAGATGCATACTTTATTCTTATATCTATTACAAATATAGATTTAAATGTAGTACTAGCACTTAAACTTATATACCACTGCATGGTTCTTTACAGTCCACTCCAAGTGATATTCAGAGCCAGGATATTGCCCCCCAAAATCTGTGTCCTCATTTTACTGATGATGGAAGGCTGAGTCAACCTTGAATTGCTCACAATTGAACTCCTGGAGTTAGTGAGTTAGTCTGCAGTACTGCATTCTAAGTACTGCACTACAGCTCTTAAATGTAGTAATGAAAGCTACAAAAGATTGCAAAAGATCCATTTATCTTGTTTCTCCTTCAGACAGTTACCAACAGAAAAGTAGACCCTTTAGTCATTGAGGACTGCCCTCATACCAGACTAACTAATGCACACATTCCCCTATCTTGTTCTGAGGGTTGCTGCTATAACTAATATTTAAGGCTATCCCCTCCTGATGAAGCCTTATTCTAATCTCAAGTTCATAGTAGAGACCATCAGACAAACATTGTAGTTTGTGTGAAATTGTTGTTTCCATCTTGTGACCCAATCCTGAGGTACATACCAAGAGTGTGTGAAAGTTTGATGGCAATCATGATGAAGACAAGAAGGACTAGAAAACTTGCTTTTACGAGTCTTTTTTTTCTGGTGGGGAAAGGTATGCCTGCATTACCCCAAACTCCTTGTTTTTTGGGGCAAGTCATTTTTTCAACAGGGCAAGGACAGTGAGTTAGCATTGAGCTACCATTACTAGAAGCAGTCTTCCAAGCATCCTGCTCATCAACTCCACCCCACCCTGTGAATGATTTGAACCATCTGATTTATGGCAGTGTAATGTTTCTCAACCTTGACAACTTTCAGAAAGGTGGACTTCTACTACCAGAATTCCCCAGCCAGGTTCCAAGTTACCTGCCTTAAAGTTACCTGCCTTAAAGTTGCCAAGAAACACTGAAGCAGAGTGATAGGGTGTCCATGTTTCTATAACCCACCTCTCTGCATCAGGTGCTACAGGTACTCCATGCCAGGTGGGAGGCTGGTAATTTCCACTAAAACAGGAAAATAAAGCCTTTTATTGCATTATACCAGTCCCCCCCCCATCCTTAGCCCACTAGAAGGCTTTCATTGTATCACCATTCCATTGCAGGTGATTCACAGGATGGGTCACATCAGTTGAAATGGAAAGCCCCAACCTACCTTAGATCAGGTCCTCGTAGATGATTAAACCCACTGATCTAGCCATATGTCTTATTCCCATTCTCCATTAGAAAAGTGATTAATTTTTTGTTGGCAAGGACATTTAGCCCCTTATCTTTTTTCCACAGAGCACTCTTAAAAGAAAGCCTATTCACTAGGATTGTTAATGAGGCTGAACAGTGATGAGCTATGACTTTAGCCTGGCATAATTTGAACGGACTCATAGCCTGAACAACAATCCATTAAGCCAGCTGTCTTAATGTGCACAAAGTGTAGGAACATTCCATTTTCCACTTTAGAAATTTATTTTTAAAATAAAAAATCATTTTGCCTGAACATTTCTAATTTCTTTATTTCAATTCAAAGCATATGATAGGTCTCTTGACATCTCTTTAACTGAGCCGTAATGATTTTCTCAATACCAAGTGATGGGATATCAGGATTATAAATGGAACATAGATTTCCCACTTCCAGATAAAGGCTTCGTTCTTTGTCAAGTTATAAAATGAACTGGCAGAGATGCCACTGAGAAGGACTATTATGAAAAGTCAGTCAGAACATTCATAGGGGGAGGGGGGGAGGCAAGGAAAGACAAATAATGATACATGTATGATGATTTTATATTCATCTTGTCATCTACGCCATTTTGTTTTATGGCTGCTGCTTGACAAAACAGTCATTTGTCTCAGCTGAACAATGATGGCGAACCCAACATCACCTCCACATTGTTCTTCATAATAAAAGTCTGTCCTGTGATGCTGATTCATATGCATTTGTATCATTCCATTTTTCACATTGATACTACCACTTCTGTGCAAAAGATCTTTTTTTTCTTAAAAAAATAGAACTGATTTCACTTGTTACATTATCAAAGGATTTCTGTATCAGAAATAAATTTACTTGGATTTCTTTCCACATAAAAGCTTGGAGATCATTTAACATTGGAAGTAGAGAGACACTGAATGGAGACACTAGCAGCTCCTCTCTTGCAGCAAAAGGCTTTCGAAGTGTCCGGCCAAACCTACAAGAAAAGAAATCGCCAACTCAGGTAAACAGGGACACTTCCACTCTCAATGCTGTGTTTTCAGAAAAAGAAGGGGCTATTCATTCCTTTGGATGAATGTTTCCTGGATGCTATCCTAACTAACTTATATTGCTCAGGCACACATACATACATCTGACATACATTTACATCTTGGCTGTATGACAACAATTAAACTACCTATACACAGTTCATTGTTATCTCCTACTCTAAATTTGCTTCCTGGAGTAAAGCAACCAGCTATGAAATGCCTTTCGAGTTAAAAAATACTGGTATAGATCTCTTTTCCTTTAAAAAAAAATCCTGGTTCATCTTATTTGTCCTAATGTCTCCCACAGGCATCAAACTGCAAGCCCACCATTTTTAGTCTTGATAACGTGACCCTTTTTGTTCAGCAACCATGTTAGGAGTAGTTGTTTTACTGAATTAATGAATGCTTCAAAAAAGAAAAAGAAACAGTTTGAAGTTTCTGGGCCTAACAATTCCAGAGAAATTCTGTCTCTATAATCTCCTGCTCAGAAGTAGGCCACAATTTGGAAGTTCTCCTAGACATAGGAGGCTTAACTGTTTATAGAAGAATTGGCAATTATAGCTAAAAAGACTTTTATACCAGAACAACTTGTTTGCCAATTGTGGTCTTTCCTGGACCAAGAGGCTCTACTTACAGTTAGTCATGTCCTTGTCATATCCCACTTAGTTATGTATTCTGACCCCCAAGTCACGCTGGTAAGACAGATATTAAGTAGAGTTTGTTTATTGCAACTTAACACAGCACCAAATGACTCACCAATGGCCCAGTGAAGTTCTACCCAAGCCCTCAGCTTTCACAGTCTGAATTTCCCAGTTCCAGAAGTCCTAGCTGACCCATAAGGCAAAGAGGGAGGTAACAATACCCACAAGTACCAAGTCTGCAATGCAAATCCAGAGTTCCAGACACCACAGCACAGTCCAAGAGTTCGAAGTCAGAGAGTCAGGGCCAAAGTCCACAAGTGAAGTCTGAAGTTTGGCTAAGAGAGGATCCAAGATTCACAAAGCAGTATTTACAAAAGCCGGGAAGGTGCACATCAAAGTAAATATGTGTTCGTGACAAACTGACCTTTCCTCAGTATCTGGTTCAATCACTCTTTTCCAGGTATTCCTTGCGAGGAAGAGAGGGGCTGCTTCCTCGCAAGCAGCCTCGCCGACCCTTTCTCTGCCTCCCTGCACTCTGGTCTCCCCACCTGCGGATCTGTCAAGGGAGGAAGCTGTTCCTTGTCAGAGGTGGAGCCTGGAGCCTGTCATCCCTGCTGGCCCTCTGCAGCTGATCCACTGCTGTGGGCAGCTTTCTGTCTGATTGGCTGCGTCCCTCCACTGCCAGACAGTCCTGGGACTGCCTTGGCCTCAGCCCCTGGACTTTCCACTTATTTGGCAGGGACCATACTATCCTCAACCGACAATTCAGTCTCCTTCTCCAAACTGGGAACTGATAAAACCATTACACTATTCTAACACACTTTAATTAGGATGCCCTTGAAAAACAATTAGACACTTTAATTGCTTCAGGATGCAGTGGCCTGGGTAGAAATGGATGCATCTCAATATATTCAAGTTACCCAGGTGCTTTACAAGTTACATTGATTAGCAGCAGGCTTCCACCTATGGTTCAAGGTGTAGTTATTATTCTTAAGGTCCTACATATCTTCAGATCTGGTATCTACGGGATCATATTCTCCTATATTCCTCTAGCAAACCAGTCAGATCAAATAAGGCCAATTCACAGCAGGTCCTGGGTCTTCAGAATTGTCACCTGACAGGCCTTTCAACTCTATCAAACTTTGCTTAGTAGAAATTCTACCACTTTATTTTTCCAAGGCTTCAGGGGGAAAAATAATGGAAGACATACCTCTTTCATCGTGTACAGGAGATGGGTGTTTTTTAACAGGAAGGAGGCTTGCAGGATTATGGTATTTTATTTGTTGGAAGTTATTTTTTTAATATGTATTTATATGTACTTTAGGTTTGGGAGGTAGCTTGTCTATTTGCATTGTTAGCTGCCTAAAGGGTGCAGGATGGGCAGCATACACTATTGTTAAGTAAATCAGTAAATTAATAAAGGGGGGGGGGCGTATGTGCATGCACACACAAACAGATTTGCACCAGAATAGCTTTATTTGCATGATCTATCCCATGCATGTGCATTTTTTCCTCTCTGCCATAACAGTTCTGATAACCAGTAGTTTTGTTCTAAAATTAAAATATTTTATATCCATGTTGTTACTCAGAAAGAGATTTTGCTGCCATCCTACCTGCAGTTAATTAAGAAAAAGCTACATTCGATTAAAGGTTACATTTTTAAAGGTAGAGATGTGAAATGTCAATAAATATGTGCTAATTCTCCATCTAGCAAAATAAAATGCTTTCTGTAATGTTGTATTTTGCAGCTTGATTCAAGAAGAGTTGATTGCTATGCCAACGTTTACGTTTATTAGTGCCTAGATTTTAAAAGACAACTCTGTTTACTTTCCTGCTAATGTTTTGCTTTGTCTCTTTTTCCTGTAATATTCTTTTGTTGTGTGGATGCTTTTGGCAAATAAGGCACCCCCGCTACCCCCTAGGAAAAAAAGTTTTGGTAGATCTGGAATATCTAATCTGAAGAAGAGTGCAAGTAACTCCTGTTCCGTAACAACCAAACAAATTAAACCATATCCTGATGCGAACTACTCTACTAACAAGGAGTTTCTTCAGAGGACAACTTATTCTAAAAAGTCTAACACAAGAATGCCTTGCACACAAAAAACCACAAAATCACTGACCTCGGTTTCTAGCACAAAAACAATAGCTGGCATTAGAACTATTGTTCATCAAGGCCACAAACAGCCTCAGAAACGTAGAGTTTCTACCCTGAAATTAACTCAGGCACAGAATGCGTCTAGTCGTGTTCCTTCTCATACACAGCAAATGCCTGAGCCTGGTGGTGCCTCAGCAGTTCCATGGAGGTCTGCCTCACCTGCCTGTAACCCCGTGCCTGAGATACACAAAGCATCTCTCTCCATTCAGATAGCCCCTATCCCTGATTGTAAAGCAACAACTGAATGCCAACAACATCCATCTAGATTTTCTCCAGACCCTTCAAAGATGCCACCAGAAAATATGCAACAAATGTCTGATGCTCCGGCTGCGCATTGCCATGTGGTATATTATCTTTATCTCTATCTCTGTCTTTTTAATTTTAGCTCTTTCTTGTATCACCTAACTCTTTTCTCTTTTGTGTACTCACATGGTTCTGACAATGACCACAAATCCTGGGTAAAACTACCTGTCACAATAATGAAAAATCTATTATTATTATTATTATTATTATTATTATTATTATTATTATTATTATTATTATTATTATTATTATTAT
>JANHFP010003716.1:124368-135492 GCA_032468135.1 Calamaria suluensis
TATTATTATTATTATTATTATTATTATTATTATTATTATTATTATTATTATTATTATTATTATTATTTCCAAATACATTTAGAGCCCATCTTAGTCCAAGGAAAGAAGAGAGACAAAGAACATAAAATGTTTCAGTCATATAAAGAGAACATTTTCCTGCGTTCTAGATAGTCAAAGTTGTGATCAATGGAAGGGAGACTCCATCAAGAAACTGATCACAAACTTTCTGATTATCTCTTCCTGGCAGCAGCACCAATATTAAGAGACATCTCTGGTCTCCCGTGCCTACATGAAAAGTTCAGCTATCCCTTTCACTCACCGTTGTTTGCATTATTTGCATTTAAAAGTTAGGAGACACACTAATCTAGCATCTCACTAAGAAGGATTTTGTGCTGAATTAGAAAATCAATGAAAAAATATTTTCTTTCTAGAAAAGAAATATTTGGTATAGGAGTATTTTGAACAGCACTTCAGTTTTGCTGTGTAAGATATCTATGTCCTGTATCTGCACTATTAAAAGGGACACACACACACCCTGTTTTCTCCTTTTATTGCACTGAAATGATAAAAGAGAGGAAGGCAGGTGCACATACATTTTTGACATTTCTCTGCAAAGATTTCAGTTCTCCAGGGAAGGTTGCTAACTAAATAGTATCTTATGTATTGATTTTGAATAAATTGAAGTTAACTATTAATAGCACATTAGTGGATGTGGGCATATTTCACTTAAGGCTGCTGCAGTAGTTAGGTTTTTTGGCAGAGAAGCACAGGTTTTAAACAGCTCCTATTTATGCATCAATGAGAAAACACCAGACTAACCAATATAATATAACTGATTAAAACAGGTTGCTTTATATGTCCAATAGTTGGCACCCTTTAAACTTTCTATTTAAAGTGTACTTAATAATGTCTGACTCTGAGATTTGTTATTTCTCAGAAGAGTAATTCGCAGCTAAATGGAAATAATACAAAAAGAATTTTCATTAACGAAGGACTTTAAGATTAATAGTTTATTAGTTATATGTCATTGAGTCAGACTCAGTGCCTGGTGACTGCATGGAAAAATGCTCATCGTATTGATCATCTTTCAAATTAACTCATAGCTGTTCCAAGATCATTCCAGTAATCTATTTGATCCTGTTCATTTATGCTATCTGTTGACTTTTCTTATTCTTCTCTCAGTCTTCCAGTCATGATATCTTTTAAGTTTCTGCTATCTAATTATCATATCAAGAGCGGTCAGTTTTTATTGCTTCAAGACTGGTTGGTTTGGTCTTCCTGAGGTTCATGCAGCTCTTAGCAGCTGACTTCAGAGTCATAATTCATAGGTTTCCATTTTCTTTCACCCATTCTTTCTTAAGTGTCCAGATTTCATATCTTTCAACTGGGAAGCCAATTGTGGTAACTAATATTTTATTGCAATTTAACGGTCATCATCTTTCATGTTCTTGTGTAAATTCCTTATCTCATTACTCCAGAAAATTAATCTCTACATTTTAGCATGGTTTCTATCTATATTGTTGAGCCCCCCAAATGATATTATCTACTAGGTTTCTTTATAGATTAAATTTACTGTTGTTTTCTTCATATTTAATATTAACTCAGATTTTTTACTTTACATTTCACCTTCAGAATTAAATCTCCTAAGTCTCCTCAGTTACTTCAGCTGACATGGGTTCCTATCTCCATAGGAGAGTCCATTTAGACCCAGTCAAGCTGTTCAGGAGAGTGAAGGCAACTAAATTAATGTACCAAGTGACAGAGAAATGTTTAAATGAACAAGAAGGGATTAATCTAAGCAGAAATTTGAGCATTTTCACTATTCTGCTCTATCTCTGGGAAACTGGTATGAATAAAAAACCATATTCTATGGCTCACACAGTTAATCAAAAAAGCAAGTGAACATATTTTTACTTTTATTTATTCCCTGGAGAATTTCATTCCAGTGAAGAGCTACTGTTAGTGCTTTTCAAATGTTGCCCAGGTTTGCAAAACTTTTTCCCCAAAAAAAATCCTTAGTAAGGCACACATTACTTCCAGCGCCATTGGTAGCATGAGGAGGAAAATATCACTTTTGGATCAGGCTTCTTCTTCTTTTGCATTACTCTTTGCATTTCCATTGTATTGCATAAAGTGAAATAGGTTTTAAGGTTTATTATACATAATAGACTGATGAGAAAACCTAGAATTTGTAGGATTCATCACAGTTTCATTTGATACTAATTGCTGGGATAACTTGTGTGTATGAATCACCACTTTCCAAGTCATAAACTCAGCAATTGGGTCACCCAAGCAAGCATAATATTCATTAAGAACTTCTCAATTTCTGTTCATTTTGATGGGATGGGCACATGGCAAAGTCTGAAAAATTCAACACTATTTCAGTAAAATTGAATAAGCGCCAAGGTCATTCATCCATATGAGAGTTTGTCATTATTAAATTTTAAGCTTTTCATGTGTGATATAATATCTGTAATATTTTTACATCCTGCTTTGGTTCAAAGATACTGAAGTAGAAATTATTGGTAGATAACATCTTCATTGCAGGAATCAGAAGAGACAAAATGACAGAAAAAACTGTGTACATGTAATTGCACTTATATTCTTCATGCAAAGACAAAAATGTAGGGCACAATGTATATCACATATGTAACATGTCAAACAAAGTTAGGAATTCATATAAATCAAGGACAAAATAAATATGGAATTTTAAAAATTCTTAATAGGTTTTTTTAAATGCATATTGTTTTATAAAAGGACATTATGTATTATTCATCATAAGAATATAACAATTACACATGTGTATAATATTAACATTGCTGGTTGAATACTGTGCTTATGCTAGTTTGGGTAACTAGTGTAATGTTACAAACACATGTTCCTTAAAAAAATCACTATAGCAGGGTTTTTACAATCAACTGAAATAGTGTTTGAAATACTAGCCAGGGTTGATGGAGCTCCTCTATGTCATCTTAGTAACAATGCAGAGTTCTAGAATATTTCCAAGCAATCCCTTAAAAAGGCATAGCATTAACAAGAAGAAAACCCACTCTTACTTAATCAGCAGCTAAAGCACTCTTTAATTGTCTGGCTAGCTGAAAAGCAGATTACCTATTGCAAAACATATAGGCAGCCAGTAAATTATCAAACAATTTTAAAAGGATACTTATCCTGTTAGCTACATGTAGGAAAAGAAATATCATAACATAAGATGTCTTTGTGTCACAGAATTGTAATATTGGTTAAAAAAAACCTTTAAATATTGTCTATTACTAATAGTAGCTTGAGATATTTCTGGGGATATGGAGGTTTCTTCTACAAAGATATTACATATGGAGCTACGACAAGCAGAGTTTTTGCAACAACCATTTGTAAGTTTATGTTCTGCATTACTGAGTTGCAATATTCCTTTGCCCCTGTGCAATTTTTAAATCCCAAAATTAGCATGGAAGTCTCTGAAGTAGTTTTGCAGCTTATCATTGGCATGCTTATTTAGATTTATGTGTGTAAAATAGAGAGACCACCTCTTCAATTTGAATGTACAATAAAGGGAGTATCATTCAGCTGATAAAATAGTTCACTTCTGGAGAAAAAAAACATAATTAAGAATACAAGATATCCAAGTCATCGCTACAGGTTATTTATATAGGCCAGTTTTCCCTAATTACCAAAAAGCATAGCATTTCCCAACCATTATCGAAATGAAATAAAGCCTGCCATTATTTTTATACACTCTAATAAACCACATTTTTAAAAATTGAGATTAGCTCTTTACAAGGTATTTTTACCCATGTCTATGTGTGTGTGTGTGTGTTAAAAGATGAAAATTGTGTGCTGCTTTATTCTATACATTAATTAACAAAAATCAGTTCACTCTCTTCATCTTAAATTCTTATTTGTGTCTTGTTCTTTTGAAGCAAGGCCAGCAATGTGGTGTCATTATTTACTTTGCACTATGTTGAATTTTATGTTAAAATCGGAGATTTGTTGTCCACAATATCTGTAAACCATTTGTATTGGCATATTTAAATTCATTACTTATGAAAACTTAGGCAACCTGATAAATATGTTTCAATGTAGATATTTAGAGAAACAACACTCTATGAACTGCCCAAGTAGATTCTGTATGTTCTGAATTAGGTTTTGGACTTTGGTGTCTATAATGTCCCAAGCAGTAATCTTACACAGTGCTATCTTTTTGATATATAAGACTTATGACTTAAAGTGACTGCTATCTTACATTTTCATGCAAAGATAATTTCCTTTTAAGATGACCCATATTGTAAGCTGCCAGAAGTCACTGAAAGTGAGTCAGGTGGCCATATAAATTTTCATAAATATATAAGAGATGTATTGCTAGGAAGCAATTACAGGTTACATTTGCTATTTATTACTATGGTCCAAGCAGATAATTTTTGCTGATCACTTCTTACCTGGTGTTGTATATTATAACAAGCAATAAACTTCATAATGCTTTGAACATTTTATTGGAGGAAGTCATTTGTATTCCCGGAGAGTGGGAATCTAAACTGAGCAAAGAAAGTTGAAGCATCTCTTTATAACACTAATCAAAAGAAACTTCTTTGTAAGAATTAGAAATGGACAACTAAAAGCCTAACTTCTAGCTATCTAAATTCTGTTCAGGGAGAAAAAGTATGCATTTGGAAAGTTGACATGAAGGAAATTCCATGAAATTTTCAGTCCCCCCTACTCACAGAGAGGATAGGAGATAACTTAGAAACACAAAAGGAATCCCTAATTTTAACTGCCATCAAATTATGTGAGGTTTATTAATCCTTTGAAATCTTCTGACAACTTCAGGGATAGTTTTATTCAAAATAACACGGTAGTGAGCTATTACTGTCTAATTACAACATATTTTATCAGCTTCCCAGACAATCTAGTCCACAGTTCCAGTATAATATTTCTTGAAGGTCTCACAATCAAACATAAATCAGATCCAGCCCTGTTCACCTTCCAAATGTTAAGGTATACTAGGTGCTGCCACTTGCTGAGATTATGTCTCAGGTAATGTATCAAAATATATTGTAAAATAATTAATAGTATGCTGTTTTATTTCATCTAGCCTGAAAATGTAAATGGATTACAAGTCCAAAAGCCAGAATTTCCAAGGATTTCAATTTATATGAGCAAATACACAATATTTAATTCCTTCCACTCTGTTCCTTATATGCACTGAAGGCATAAAACAAATAGCAGGAATTGATGCTGGGGTAACATTATTATTTTATTGTCCAAATCAAGATACCTCCCAGAATCGTACATGATTTATTAGCAAGGAGATAAATAAAAGAGCCCAGTTAAGATTGTCTTTAATCAAATCATAGGATTCCAAAGTCTTAAAGCAGAGGTCTTTAAACTTGGCGGCTTTAAGACTCATGGACTTCAACTTTCAGAATTCTCCAGCCAGAATAGTTGGTTGGAGAATTCTGGGAGTTGAAGTCCACAAGTCTTAAAGTAGCCAAGGTTGGAGACCCCTGTTCTAGACCAGCCCTCTAAACAAAGCAAGAGTCATCTTTCCTTATGTCAATTTTCAATTCATCATGTTTGAAGATTAATCTGTTTCTACTTTACAGGACTTTTTCTTGCTGTTCCTGTAGTTTCAGTCTTGTTTCTTTCACTCTTTCCTCTGTCTATGCCTCAATAAAAACAATTCATCACCCTTGTATCCTTCATTTCTTTCAGTCAGTCATCTTAACGAATCATGTCAATCATTTAAAATTTATATAAATTCCTTATAGTGTATACATATAATTATATTTATTTAATTTAATTTGTCAACAAGTACAAGGAAACAAGTAACAGTATAAACATAGACATTGGCACCAAAATTGGCACAATGAAAGATATAAATAGGCAAAATATAGCCATAAACACACTTGATTATTACAGTTAGATGGGAACAGTAGGACAGGGATAGTAGGCAAGCAGGTGCACTTAATCCATATATTTAAAACGCACTTGACATTTTTCATTCATTTAGGAGTTTCCCAAATTTTTTCTCTGTTATCTCATTCTCGCTCATCAGTTCATGTCACCTAACAAATAAATTTTCCCTGGATCATATTCACTCAGAATGCTGCAAGTTTGGTTATTCCATTATAAACATTCACTGGATAAACAACTATAACCACAGTTTGTAGAAATTATTGTATTGCATCCATAACAACCAAGATTACATCAATTCATACTCTATGAGATGCATTTCAGCCTGTCTATTCATAATTAAACTTATATCTCTATTTCCTGGCATGAATTTATCAACATTCCATAAAATCAGATCACCACTCAAATCTATTACCTGATTCCCCTTAATTTTCTTTAATTTCCTCCTTTATTTCATGGTTTTTACCACTTATTGCTCTTGCAGTCCAGTCTCCTCCTTCCTTATGTCATGCTAATCCCTAGAGAGGCCAATATATATTCACCGCTACTATCCATTTTGACTTTCATCAGTCAATATTTTTTTATTCCAAATAATATTTTAGTAAGATAGAATTGCTTTAGTTTAAGTTAATAGTCTTTGTTAAACCCATGCTTTGTGTAGCACTCTTCTAATAAGGACAAATCCTACCAGTGGCTTTGATCTAACCATTGTACATGTGATGTTATGCAAACTGGTGCCTCTAATCTAAAGATCATCTTACAAACCAGCATTCTGTTACTTGCATCCCCAGCAAGTACGGCAGTATCCATCTAGAAGTTGCTGAACTACAATTCCTATCCAGCCCAGCCACCATAGGTAGCTTAAGAGGTTTTAGAATATGGGGAATTGTAATTAGTAATATTACAAGGTCATAGCCTTCCCACACTTTCTGGACTATAGCATCTCAGCTACATTTCTCTTCTTTATTTCCCCTTTACCAGTTCAGGTGTTGAGGGAAGCTACCTTTGTGCTAATACTAAATAACACATTTGCTGTATATTCCCCATTTCTGCGAAAATATGTATTTGTTTATTTTATAAAACCTTATATATAAAAGCTTGTATTTCTTGACACAATCTAACAGTTCCTAAATTTGGGGAACATGTTATAACAGAAAATCAAGAGCCGTTTCCTATCTATACAGTAGTGTATCGATTCCTATCTATACAATAGTACACTATTCATAGTGTGTAAGTAAGTAATAACTGAACATATTCTTGCTGCTGGCATGTACCAACAGATCCTTCACCAACCACTTTATCTATTTCTTTAGTACTGACTTTGAGAATTAACAAATAATATCAAGGTTAATTCATTCATTCCCAGTATAATATATATTATTTAATTATACCACTTAAATTATAGGCCTTTATTATAATAATCAGTTTAAATAATTAGAATTCTTCATTGCACCCTTCCAGTTTAATACTGGCTTCTAAAATCCTCTACACTTTCCTTAAACAAAACAGAGTGTATATAAAAAGTAGCTACACAGTGCAGTATAATTATTTTGATGAGGCAAATATATGTATGGTAAACCCTGTAATAATATGCTAATTAAATATGGATAGATCCTCCCCAGCAATTTCTTCAGAGAAGCTTTATAGCTTTTATATATTTATAGCTTTTTCTTTCATGTATTACACACACATCTGTCCAATATAAGTTGTTTTTGAGTTAAGACATGTAAACTTCAGCTGTTTTAGACTCCTACAGAAATATGTATGAGTTGAGCATGAAATTTAGGATTGGGGCTTTTGCTCTTGGAAATCTGTATACTTCCAAATGATCTCTATTTTAATAATGGGAAAAATACCTATGTGAAAACTTTCAGCTAGTGGAAA
This sequence comes from Calamaria suluensis, assembly GCA_032468135.1. Lineage (NCBI taxonomy): Eukaryota > Metazoa > Chordata > Lepidosauria > Squamata > Calamariidae > Calamaria > Calamaria suluensis. Next base: position 132,160 of record JANHFP010003716.1, read on the forward strand.
CAGCTTGTTCCTTCCATTTAGTCTAAAGTAGTAAACTCATTCCTCTTTGTTAACTATTTAGTGATAACTTGCACGTGGAAGGTGGAGTGAATTCAGGAGACTTCATTTTTCCCCTGGTACTACAAGCAGCCTTTTCTTGCCTCCACCGCCCTCATCCAGTGATTGAGATGGAATTTGAAACCTATGTATATGTACATGCTTCTCTTCCCCCCCCCGCCCCTTTATCCAAGTTCAAAGGGCAGGTGACCGCTATCAATGGCACACTCTTCATTTCTTCTTCATGGCATAAACTTCTCCTATACATGAAAGTGATGAGTATCGCCATCCCTTTTGCCATGGAGTCTATAAGAACTCCTAGTGTGTATACAATACATTTCTTTCATGCCTTGAAACCATTTTACAGGAGTCCTTTAGGAACTAGGGCTTGTTTTGTTTATTTCAATTTAAAGGGAGGTGCAATTGTGTATTTTTTAAAAAAAAAGTCCCTCTAATTTAAGTGATAAATTACACTTAATCGAACTTAATTTAAATAAACCCTCAAACAATAAAAGTTAAGGAAATGAATATAAATGTTTATTCAGTACACTGTAGTTTCTGGCGTTGCTTCTATTAATGCCTGAAAAATTCACTTAGTATGTTTTCCTTCTAAAATAAACTTTATTTTCTTTTCTATCTGATTTTTATTTTCAACTCTTGGAAAAAGCCACCCACAGAGTGTGTGTCTTTTTTTCCCCTTTTTCTATACTCTTGAACACAACTAAAGGAAAACACTTTAAAAAAAACAATTTTAGTAATATGTTTTCTTATGTTTGATTGTTTTGTTTTGTTTTCAAAATTCAGCTTGGAAACCAGAAAGTGACTGCCAATGTGATGGAGGTAAATGCTTCCCAGACACACAGACAAACGTCAGCTGAAGCTGCACCGTTGCCTCCCTCACCACCACCACCACCTCTTCCTCCTCCTCCTCCCATGGTTCCGGTTCACCAGCCCTCTCTCTCACCTGACAGTGGCACCCATACAGCATCATTTCCTTTACCACCATGTGATGATTTCTGGCCGTCACACATTTATAGAACCCCACCCCTTTCACCGTTCTCCTATACATTTCCCTTCCTTGTACCAGACACTCTGCTCCACAAGACTGAAACTGACTCTATGGTGTCAGCCATGAGTGAGTTCTCCTCTCAGCCAGTGAGCGAGTTCTCCGCTGCCATGCTAGAGGAGCTACAGAGCTGTAACTATGATACTACTGACTGTTCTGAAACACCTTCCCCAACCTTGAGCCAGACGTCTGCTGCGTCTGATGGCACCACCTTAACCTCCACTGCTGCCAGCTCTCATGTAATTATCCTTCCTTTTTTTTTGTCTTCTGTTCTGTTCAACCGTGCTGTCAAGGTGGAAAAGAAGCTAGTTTTGGTCTGTCAACAAATTGAATTAATTGACATGCTAATCATTGGTGGTATCTTGTTCTGTAAAGTTTTTGAGCTTTTCCCATGCAATAAGTAATACAGTGGGAGGAACATAATTCCAATATTCCAAAATGATGGTTTTTACAATATTACTGAAATAGAAAACAGTTCTTTCTTTATCTTGTCAATTAGAACTAGGAGGTTGGACTTTGTGTCTTGATTGACAACTTGCAAAGGGAAGGCCAGTGAAGCAGTCCAGACTGGATGGTAGTGTTCAACAGGATTTTTTCTGTGTGCTGAGGTTGAGAGAGGTGTGAAAAGGCAATAAGGCACTGTTTTGGCCTCATTGGAGGAAAACATTCTTATTTGGGAGTAATACTAAAGGATGAAAGCTTAAGGCACCCATTTAGCCCCTCAATCTTCCAAACATCTCAGGGGTAGAAGACAAAAACAACATTTTTGTCCATCTTTTTGTACTCTGGGGAATGCTAATTGGTCCAGATGTCAACTGTTGCAAAAGCTATTCAAATGTCTTTTTCTATCTGGGAAATGCATAAACTTACCTTTTGTCACTGGTGTGCTATCTCACTCCAATTTGCACTTTGCAAAATTGAATTTTGGTAGTAACAGAAAAGTGATGGAAGCTTAAAGCACACATGCAGTCCTGCACATGTTCAGTTTATAACTTTATTGTCTTATAACTCTGAGCTGATTAGTTTCCAAAATTAATCTGCTTGGAACCTGATTCTGCAATTATGCTGCAATTATGGTTTTGAGCTGTGGGGAATAGTTTTCTATTGGTGGGAACTCTTCCCACATCTTCTGGATTCCTCATCCCACTCCAAAAACCAAAGTATCTTGGTTTTTCCTTCCCTCCCATACCCAACTTTTTTTCTTTCCAGCTTAAAGTAAAAACAAAATGACTAGCTTGGCTTGTCTCCTACTTCAAAGTATTAATGTTTGGAAATTTGGCTTTGGCTAGAAGGAGCAATAGGTGATGCAAGAAGGGGAAGGTGGGAATATCAATTGGGCCTCTTGCCAACTGGGGTTTGCATGGAATGAGCATGAGAAGTTTGTCATTGCTGTCTACATTGTCACTGCAACACACCCTTACTCCAATTGCTGAACTATCCTGAATAAATCTACTGGTTATAATTCTTCAATCTCTCATATTAAAGAGGAATCGTGTTTAGAATATAATCACCAGCATGACGCTATCTTATATGTACAGAATATTTAGACAAGTTGCAAACAAATGGGAAAAAAGTGAGAAATTCCTACAATGGAATTTAAAATATTTGAAGAGCACAAATGTACACTTTGATAACTATTAGTTGTAATCACTGACTGCATAAAATTGATCCTAAGTGAAATTTCCCCCCTAAACTAACACTGCCTTTGTATAGATGCTTGTATGTGTGCATATGTGTGTAGCAGAAAGAGAGAGACAGAGACAGAGATATAAAGTATAATTTTACAATTCAGTTTCTGCCCTGCATGTGAGTTGACAGAATTCAGCAAAGAGTCTATAAATTCTTTTAAAAGGTACATGTTTTCCACTGATATCAATTGTCACTGATTTTTGTCAAAGAAATTTGGTTATTTTCCTTGGGTGTTTTGGCTTGGAGGACTCCAAGTGAATAATAGTAGGAGTCAGGTATAGGGAAAACAAAAATTAGATCTTCAGGAGAGTGGAGAGAACAATTTTGACTATCCCCTTCATTTTGTAAGCAGTTGGTCAAATGCTACTTGAACTGAGGCCTTTGTGAAACCTGATGTAATGCAGTGATTAAGGTGTTGTATTAAAACAGAAGATCTAGGTTCAGCTCTGCTCTCAGCCATAGAAACTTACTGAGAAACTATGGGCTAGGTTTCCAAACTTGGCAGCTTTAAGACTTGTGGACTTCAACTCCCAGAATTCTCC
>JANHFP010003716.1:154167-186819 GCA_032468135.1 Calamaria suluensis
TCGGGGGGTCACCAATCGACACATAGCGGTCGATGGGACCCTAATCAAGCCCTCCCTGTGGGTACGGACCGGTCGTGGCGAGGTATTTGGCAGCATGCGGTCTTGCAGGTACTGTGGTCCAATGCAATATATAGGTGGTTGTTCACTAGGACTCCTAGATTTCTCTCGCAGTTACTGCTATTGAGCCAAGTTACATCTATTCTATATCTGTGTGCTTGCGTGTTTTTTGCTTAAGTAAAACAGCATTTTTCAGAATTGAATTTCATTTTGCTAGATAGAGTCCAGTGTGTTCAAGTCTGTCAAGAGCCTGTTGAATCTTGAGCCTATCTTCTGAGGCATTGACTATTCCTGTCAGCTAGGTGCTGTCTACAGTTTCTCTTCTGTCCCCTCATCTGAATTGTTTAGGAAGATGTTGAAGAGCACTGGGTTTAAGACAGAACCCCACTGCTTACTTCCCTCCATTTAGATGTAGTTCCATTAAGGACTACATATTGAGTGTGCTTTGTCAGACAGTTACAAATCCATCTGGTGGTGTTGCTGTCTATCCCACATTTTGGTAACTTACCAAGAAATAGGTTGTGATCTACTTTGTCAAATGCCTTATTGAAATTTAAATATATTATGTCCACAGCACTTCACTAGTTCACTAATTTAGTCACATTGTCAAAGAATGACAGAATGATGTTTTTGACAGACCCTTGTTGGCTTCTGGTTATAACTTTGCTTGCTTCTAGGTGTTCACAGATCTTGATTACCTTTTCCATGCTCTTCCCAGGCATTGATTTCAGGTTGATTTGTCTGTAGTTTTGTTTTTTTAATCTATTTTTTAATATAAGAACTATGTTGGCTCTTTTCTAGTCCTGTGATAGTTCCCCAAGATATGAAAGATATGGCTCAGTTGTTCTGAGATCACGTCAGCCAGTTCCTTCAGAACTCTGATCCATCTGGTCCTTAGAGGCCAGTCAGAGAGTTGGAGAGATATTTAATTGGCAATTAAAGTTATTATGGTACATGGATATTATCTAGCATTACATACTTTCTCTGAAGTGAATCAGTCTGATTGAGATTTGAAATATTATTCATTATACCAGTGGTGGAATTCATTTTTTTTACTACTGATTCTATGGGTGTGGCTTGGTGGACATGGCATGGCTTGGTGGGCATGGTGTGGCTTGGTGGGCGTGGAAGGGAAAGGATACTGCAAAATCTCAATTCCCACCCCACTCCAGGGGAAGGATATTGTAAAATCTCCATTCCCATCCCACTCTGAATCCAGCCAGAGGTATTTTCCGGTTCTTCAAATTACTCAAAATTTCAGACCAGAACCTGTCAGAACCTGCTGAATAGCACCCCTGCATTATACCAATTCCAATCTCTGGTATGTTGGATAGTAAATTAGTTCTGATATACTTTTATAAGGGGACTCCTCATGGATATCTAGATTTATTTTCAGTTTTTAAATTGTTGGTAAGCTGTAATGGAATGGCTGAATATCATGTGGTTATCCTGAATGCTATCTATGCCTCTTCTCTTTCCTTCCTGCTTTTTACAAGTACACAAAATATGTTACTACATGGAGGACCATCAATATTGTGTGGATTTTTTTTTAATGTTGGCTTTAGAGATGTTTGAGCTATTGTCATACTACAGCTATATGCTTGGCTTTAAAATATAGAATTAACACATTTTCCTTGGGTGGTTCAAGAATTGCTCCAAATCAATTCCATCTAACTATCACTGGTTGTCTAACACTTGTCTAAACAGATACTAAAAAAGGAACTACTTTTTTAATGAGAATATTTTAATACTTGTACATGATACCTTACTTCAAAGCAAAAAAAAGTCCATAAAAATTACAAGAATTACATAATACAACGTAGCATGTACACAGCATTTTTTGTATTGTGTACATGCACCACAATTATTTGGAGGACATACCAAAAAGAGGAATTCAGTCAGTGTGTGACAACTCTCAGATCAAATCTCTTTTCCCCATGATCCCTCCCTTCTCCATTTCTTTGTGGGTTTTTTTCACATTCTTTCCTTCCTATTATATGTGTTTAATGACATCCGGACACTTTCATCAGTGTATGCCTTTTCCTTCCCTTTTTCCTTTACAACTGTTCCAGACTGATCGCATAAATCCAGATGACATAGATTTAGAAAATGAACCCTGGTATAAATTCTTTTCAGAACTGGAGTTTGGACGTCCGGTAAGTGAGGCAAGAATATAACAGTTTTAGGGATCTGGACCAATTCACACACTTCTAGTAAAGAATGCCGAGATCCTGAAAGTGCATCTATTCAAAATGGAAAAATTACTGCAATTGTATTTGAAGTATATGTTTTTAATGTTGCAGTTATCATATACAAACTTCTTTGGAGAGTGGAGAGAAACCTAAAGATGCTTAAGTTAATAAAGTAGATCCCTAATAAACCCCTTTTCAATATTTGCTGACAGAGCTTTTTAAGTTGACAAGGAACTGATAATAATTAATTATTTGGATTCAGTGTTCAAGATCTTCGTCAACAGCTAGACAAATACAACTTGTATTATTAGCTTTTATTTAATTCAGATTTAACAGCATAATTATTACTATAAAGCTCCAAATAAAAGCAAAAATATTGAAAGATAATAAATACTGGTATTTCCATATTGAAAAGAAACCTTTTTTTCCATATTATAAAGCATCAGCCCTCTGCTTTGGCTATTTTTCTAAATATAAAGAGAATATACAAGGTCATCTGCAGATTTTTCAGCCGCTATAGTCATTTGGAATACAGCTGCTTTCTGCTTCTGTGATGGCGTTGTTATTATGAGATGTGAAGGAAATGTGTAAGTTTTTGATGGATGTTAATCATAAGCTGCCCAGGTTTGAGGACAAAACTGTGAAACAGCACAGCTGCTAGAAGGCTAAGATAGTTCTGCATATCAGAGTATGTCCCAAACTGACCTTAGGTGCTCCTCAGTCCTCTGGAGAAAGCCATAAGACCAACTTTTTTTCAGTAATTTCCAAAATAACATTAGCCAGGCTATCTTGGATTCGGCTATCTTGGATTCGGAAAGTTGTGAAATTTCTTCTTGTAATTCATAATCATATCACAAGAGAATCCCTCCATCATTCTTCAATGTTTTCCATCTGTCACCAAACTATGTGAGTAATACAAGAATCTCCCACAAATTTTGCTTTCTTGATTCTAAAGAAAAAAAAAACCAATCAGAAGAACACTAAAAAATATGAAAGCTCATTTAGGAACACTACCAAAAGATATGCTTGTTTTTCACAAATGACAGATAATTGAAGGTGATTTTCAACAATGTCATTGTTAATTGTCCACCAAAGATTATTTTCCCAAAAGCTGCTGCTTCCTCTGTAGCAGTAGTGTTAAACTCACGGCCTACATGCCAGATGTATCATGTGCTGGCCACACCCATGCACAGTTTAGCAAAGGGGGAGAAAGTCACAATACGTCACATGATGATGCCATGACGATGCGAGTTTGACACCCCTGCTTTATGGTAAATTCAGCCTCTACTGGAAATCAGAGCAATGTTCTGTCTTGCACTTTTCTGTGTCCTCACTTATTACAATTACAAATCTATCCCTGCTCCCTTTGTACAAATAGCTACTGTCCATTTACTTTGGCTTCTGGATTTCAGTGTATTTTGGATCCTAAATCTCTCTGTGTAACAATGTGCTAGTTTGAAGGAACTTTATTTTCTAGCAGCCTAACCTAAATGTACTAAGTGTACTTTTTCAGATCTTAAAGAGAGCTGTTTATTACAGTTCATTCTGTGATATGGAATACAATCAATCATGACTGCTTTCATTCCAGAGTCAGCATCTGTTCAGGTCTAACCCAGTGAAGAAGACAATCAGAATAGCAAAATTTGGATTGTATCCATAACTTTATAGAAAGCATTAGCTTCATTGAAAACACAGCAGAGCCTCAAAGAGGACCAAGTGATTATATTCTCTCTTTTTTCTCCCATCATTCTTCCATCTTTTCCAATTGTTACTGAATTTGGGAGAGTTATGTTTTCGTTTAGTTTTTTAACTTCAGCTTTTACTAACAACAGTGGAAAGTTTATTAAAATGATTAGGTTTACACATATTCTTTACCCTACTGATCCTCTCATTTTGTTGCATTTTTACCACTCTTGTAATCTGTCAACACTCAGTTTCTAACTATGTCACCTTCTCCACATGTTTCATTCCTTGCTGCCATTGATTCTTCTTCATTTCATCTCGCCTTCTACCTATATGATGCAGCCTCCTAAAAAGCTTTTGGATTATGTTCAAGACAATCCTCCAGGTCTTTCCAAAGAGGTAAATCAGCATGTTTCTTCAATGGATGGTTAAAATTTGGGGCAACATAAATATTGATTTTTCTCTTATTTAATTACAGGACATTCTGTTCATCTGCATACTATCCTACAAAACTCATTCCAATGGTACAATTATAACTTCTTTCTTTTTTCTAGTGTATTAGCACACACAAATGTCCAGCTACAATCCCATAAACATGAAATATCTTTCAGTGAAAATATCCTAGCAATGCTTTCCTCATTTCATTTGCAAAACATACATTATTATCTCATATAATAATCATAGGTAGCTCACAATAATAAATAAAAACAAGAGTGAAACCAAAGTCATATTTTCCCAGTCACCAAACCAAGCTCAATCCAGCTAATCACACTTTTAAACAGAAATAATATGTCAATTACATTGTTGAACAAGACAATTTGGGATCAAAAAATCTTATTCCCATAACCATTTAACAATAAATATTGCTGCTGCACTAGGAGATGGGAAATGGGAGGAAAAGGACAGATAAGAGCTGTTGTTATTCTGACTTTTTTGAACGAAATGCTGTACCAAAACATTGGAAAGACATGAATTTAAGGTATCCTGTAGGTGAACTCATTAATCACTGTACATTTCAGGTGTTGAAATCAAAGTGTATAAACTATATACAGTAATCTATTGAAAATCAGGAGAGTGAATACTAATTCAAAAAGTGCTTAATATTGGTTTAGATACAAAATTCATATAACCAGGCAAATGTTAAGAAGTAATGGTGAACTAAATTTATAATGGATTGCACAAACTTCTATTTCTTGTTTATTGTTAATAATTTATTGTGGGTTGCTCCCGACCCTTCTCCCTGGCAATCTTGTTTCAGGTTTTTTTATACTGTTATTTTTTGGCCTTTTCAGCCTCCAAAAATTATCCTGAATAGTCGTAGAAATAAAAAAAAATCTCAATAACTTGTTCAAAGACATTGCATCAAAAAAAATTAAAACTTACCAGTACTTAGATCCTGAACATCTGAACAAAAAAGATAGCATTTCTCAAATCTTTTTTGTTTTTGTTTTTTAAGTTTGGGTGCTTTGATTATTATGAAAGTTGATCTTTCTGGCATCAGTTGAACATGTTCTCTTTAAAAACTCAACATTCTTAAAGCAGCAGAAACCAATTCAATTTTCTTTAATAGTGTTAAACAGTTTCCTTTTGCTTACCAAGAAGTGAAAATAATAGATTTGTTGGTTTCAGTTGGATTCAGATACCTGCAGAATTACATATATTTAGATAATGAAGAAACTCTAAGACATATTTGCCTTTCTTCAATGTTACTTCCTTGTAGACTATGTTCTTTTGGCTCTTCAACTGCATGTCTGTAATTAATTAACAGAACAAAATATATGTCTTTATTGAGTAGTCGAGAGAATTAAGAGCAATCTTCAAAATATATCTTGTTGCTATTTCATGTCCATCAAAATTTGCAACCTGATGATGTCGATTCTCTCTGCCTAAAGCCAATCCTTTCTACTGGTTGTCCCTCAAGCGAGAGATTGTCACAAAAATTTCCAAGAGGCTGGTGTTAGTACAATAAGGCAATAGGGAAAAATGATGAATTTCCATTTCTGTTTCTATCCCATTTAATCTGAGCTTTTATCCTATGGAGTCTTTATGTAAACTGATTCTCTATATTAACAAAATTACTGATATGTGTAATAGTCTTTTTAATAAAAGTATTAAGTTGAAATTCATGAGTTCAGTATTCTTAAAGGTTTGTTTTCCAAATTCTTTAATAGTTGATCCTGCCCTATAAAATGTTTATTATATATATATATATATTATATTTTTGAAATCCCAGTCTGGCCAATGTTTACCTGAATGCTACAATTTGAATACAGAATTACATTTTCATACAGGTGTTCCTCAGCTTACAATCACAATTGGGACCAAAATGTTGGTTGCTAAGTGATGCAGTTGTTAAGGAAGTCATCATGTGATGCACCTAATTTTAAAATGTTTTTGCTGCAAATGTGAAGATGCTGCAACTGTTATAAGCCACCCAGAGTGGTTGTATTAGTGAAATGGGCAACATAGAAATTTGATAAATAAATCTGGTTGCCAAATGCCCGAATTGTGATTATGTGAACGTGGAAATGCTGTGATGGTCATATGTGTGAGGACTGGTTGCAATTAACTTTTTTCAGAGCTGTCAGAACTTTGAATGATCACTAAACAAATGGTCATAGGTTGAGGACAACCTATATGCATCTTCTACAGATACAATTTGCAGAGTAATGCTGAGTAAAGTCCAAGGAATAGCCATCCTATTAGGCAAAGGATAATGTCAGTTCAGGTGGCAGAGGTTACATTGCAAGCTCCTACACTTTCATTTCTAATACCCTTAAACTTGCCTGCCTTAGATGCAGTAGTGGACATTCTCCTAACCCAGGCAAAGAAGTAACATTTGTCAGTCTACACTACTTATATAGGTAATATCATACTACAATCATCTTTGCCTCAATAGAATGACTTAAACCACCCCAAGAATAAATAATATTTGATGAGAAATTAAATTATAACTAGGTTAAGGGTTTGTTTTCAAATATCAACATGGGTTCTTTTAACTAGGAAAGAACTGTAACTCAGTTCTAGAGTGTAAGTTTTGTATTAAGAAGTTTAATTCTTGGCTCCTCCAGTTAGTAACAGCAGGTAACACATGATGGGAGGGGAGGCAGCTTGGAGGATTATTGTTAGCTCCAGAGAACAAGAACGAGATACAGTTCAGCAACTCTCAAAATAGAATTCTAGTATTTTTCTGCATAAATGCAATGAAATACTGGTTAGGGGTTGTAATGCAATTGAAAGCAATGTTTTTATATATTTTCCCCACATGCTTTTGCTTTTCTAAAAAGATCAGTAGTTCAGAGTATGTAATTGCAGTTTCTCATATCATCTTTGAAATTATGTGACCTGAATATAAAATGCATGTAGCATTAATTAGACAGATGGTTTATTTATTTGATAAGCTATACCTGGGATGGAGTTCTTTTTCCAACTCCTGCTGGTTATACTGTACAGGTATTCATCTTTTAACAGTGATAATTAGGATCAACAGCTCCATCACTAAGCAATATTGTTGTAAAGTGACATCACATAACTGCTGCAATTTACAATGGTATTTAGGGCAGTTCCAGTTGCAGTCGTTAAACAAATCCTGCATGATCCTTATGTGTGACACCATGAGATTACCAATTGCGGTCTCCTGCTGGCTTCCCTGTTGACTTTATTTGTTGAAACCTGACAGTGAAGGTCACAAATGATGATCATGTGACCATAGGATACTGTGAGTTGTTGTAATTATGAGTAAGTGCCAAGAAACAATTATCAATTGCCAATTACATGAATGTAGGGATGCTGCTGGAGAAGACTCCTATGAGTCCCTTGGACTGCAAGGTTATCAAACTGGTCAATCCTAGAGGAGATCAACCCTGACTGCTCTTTAGGAAGAAAGATCCTGAAGAAGAAACTCAAATAGTTTGGTCACCTACTGAAAGGAAGGACTCACTGGAGAAGAGCCTAATGCTGGGAAGCAAAAGAAGAAGGGGACGACAGAGAATGAGGTGGCTGGATGAAGTCACTGAAGCAGTAGGTGTGAACTTAAATGGACTCCAGAGGATAGTAGAAGACAGGAAGGCCTGGAGGAACATTGTCCATGGAGTCATGATGGGTCAGACATGACTTCGTGACTAACAGCACCAAGGGATGCTGCAACAGCCGCAATCATAAGGACCAGTCATAAGTCTCTTCATTTCATCATAACTGAAAAGTTGCTGAATAAGTGGTCATTAAACAAGGACCACGTCTAATAATATATGTGGCTATTTCCAGCTCAAGCCTTAACATCTGCTAAGATACAAGATTAAAAATTGTTTTTATTAAAGTTTGAATTTATATTGATAAATTTAAAGTATTTGTATTCTCAAATAATCATTTTAATATTACTCTTGTGCCAAAAAAAACTTTAACTCTGGAGAGCAAACTGTGTGCTTAACATGAAGTTTAAAAAACAACAAATGGCAATGTATGCTATATAGGTTTAAACTATGTTTACAGATAATTCCCACCTTGATTTGATTTTAATATTGTGGCAAGCAATACCTCATGATTTTAAATCATTTTTTTCCTTGCTATAGTTTCCAATATTTAGTCAATATAAGGATATGAGTTTTAATCTGAGAAACTGGGTGAAAAAAATTCTGAAGATATTAGCTCCAGTATTAAAAAGAGCATTTGAAATTAGTTTAAAAAATATCCAACTTTTAATTCCATAGTTAATACTAATGATTGTCTTCAATCAATCAATATAATGTTTTGTTTGAATATTTTTGAAATTCAATTTAAGATGCTTGCTTATTTCTGCAGACATCTTTATACTACAGTCCAGCAGACAGACGTGTGGATAGACCTTCTAGGTAAGAGAAATTAAATATATAAATACAAGTAGAAAGAGAAAAAACCTCCTTCAACAGTTCTTCCATTATATGCTTGGATTCTTTTTCCTACAGAAAAATAATTCCATAACCCCTTTTAGGTTAAGCACAATATAGATGGAAGTTTTCCTGCAAGTATTCTCACTTTATACAGCTCCTGTAACTTCCTTGTGTCATTTCCTCTTTGAACTAAGCATAATTTATCTATATGTATTTCTCAACCTCATTAACTTCCAGAGGTGTAGATTTTGACTCCCCAAATTCCCCGACCCACAGCCACGGTTGAGAAACACTGTGCTACAGGATAATACTGATCATCTTGTGAATCTTTGCTATTTTCATAAGATTCATTTTGTAAAGGAATGAGATGATTGAATGACAAAATTTCTAGTCCAAGCATAGCAGCACAGTATACATCTTCCAATTTATATTCCAGAGAAAGGAGGGAATTTAAGAGAGAGAGATTTGGGTACTGTAGAGTGAAGGACTTAGGTTCCGGGGAGGAAAAACCTGTCTGTAAAATACTAGTGTTATGGATATAATTAGAGCCATGAATGATAAATATTAACAGACTATAGATAGATTGTAACAGCTTCACTTTGTACTGCAATGTATTTTAAGTAATGTAGTAAAACTTAATTTGCAAATGTGTCATCATATATCTTCTCCACATCCTACCTAGTCATACAAAACTAAAACAAAAAAGCAAAATTTTTCAACCAGCAGAGATGGTAGTACAGTAGTAAGACTTTATGGTCAGTGTAATATCCCAGGCTATGGAAATGTAAAACTAGAAATAAAAGGCTACAAGTACACTTATTAATTATGATGGTTAAATATTCATATGAACTTGAATGCAACTAAATGTCATTAATCCAGATATATATTTTGATGTACCTTATCTCAACCTAGCCTTGCAAATATGTTGGGATTATAACTCACAATTCTGGGAATCTTGGTCTTTAAATTTATGCATGTGTAGAGGAACCACATTGGGAAAGAGAGTTTTGAGGTGTACAGTAAAATATGATAACATTCAGATATCCTAAAAATCAGTCCAAGAATGTTCTTATCTCTGCAGTACAAACAGGAAGGAAGGAAGGAAGGAAGGAAGGAAGGAAGGAAGGAAGGAAGGAAGGAAGGAAGGAAGGAGTATAGCTAGCTGTAGAAAAATATATTCATGTCACACTTTGGGTGTGTTATTTTTCTACAAACTCATATCCATGTTGACCTAAAGCAGACAAAAATCCATAAATATGGTTTAAGAAGGTACTGTTCTTTCATCTTTCTCAAATGTCATAATATGTTTTCACTCTGACAGAGTGAAGAGTAGAATAGAACTACTTCTAGATATAAAATGCCATTTATCTCTGCTTTTAATGATCAATTGTTTTTATATTGGTCTGACTGAAATTATTTTCTAGTGTTGCTTTGAAATAAAGTATTATGTATACCAATTTTAAATGTTTTATATGTACCATTTTCATTTTAAAGAGTGGCATAAAAACATTTAAATAACCAAACAGGATAGCTAAACTGTGAAGTACTTCATTTTCTGTCTCAACATAGCTTTGTCTCAGAATTTTATTATCCTTCTACCCTTATTATTTATAAATAATCTGGCAGCAAAACAAATGTTGCATTTTTTGTATTCTTGCACAGATGTTGTAGTTTCGGAAATTGTAGAGAAGATTTACAAGTGGAAATGAATAAGACATCAAGATATATTACTTGGCCACATCATAAGGAAAGCAAATAATAGAACCTTTCCCTTCATTTTATAGACATATTTGGGGCTAACTCTATATCACTTAGGGCTATAAAGCATTATGAAATGGTATATAAGACTAAGTGCTATTGCTAGTGCCGCACAATGGGGTGAGCTTCTGTTCCTTGCCTCAGCTCCTACCTACCTAACAGTTTGAAAGCATGCAAATGTGAATAGATTAATAGGTACCACTTTGGTGAAAAGGTAAGAGCATTCAGTGCACCTTTGCCATATAACCATGCTGGCCACTTGACCAAAGCAAATGTATTTGGACAATGCTTTTTCCATCAGCTAAGAAGTGGAGATAAGCTCTGCGAACTAGAGTCAGACACAATAGGATAGGGAAGCCTTTGCCTATAATATTTAGTTATGCTAGCAATGGCTAATGAGCTTAATTATTTGCTAACTTCTAAGGAGACATTTTATACGTGTCTTGCTACATAATTATTTTCTTCCCCAGTTCTGCAAGTACTTCAAGTGATTACAGAAAACGAAGGAAGTCAGAGCCTGCAGTAACTCAGCAAAAAGTCCACACTGATCAGAATGTAAATCGATATACTCTTGGTCGTACAGATACACACAGCACCTATTCAACCCTTAGGAAGCCTGTTACAACCTCTTCTCCATCTTCTCCATCAAGAGCAAAAGGTAATAAATGAGCACAAGCAAAAATAAACAGGAATTCATGAATTCCAAAACAATATGGATGGATTTCAAATTCTACTAAACAATCAAAATTCACCAGTCCAATTTGCATGGAAGGGATAGATATCCAGTATTTATATTCATATTAATCTCCTAATCTGTTATGTCAGCAAGTCATCATATGCAGACTTTTGTAGCTAGCCTTTTCTTTTTAAAAAAGAAAGTCAATTAAAATTAAAAATAATACTTTAAAGTTGATTCACCAGACAAGGAAAAGACAGGGATTGAAGGCATTTCCTTCACAAATATAATATTATCTTTTAAAATGTGATTGTCATATATCACTAATCAACACATAAATCACAAATATAAATTGTCCAAAGAAAATGCAGTCTTAATATCTCTCAATTTTAATTAAATGAATTATGCCCTTTTCCCAAGATTGCTCCCAACTCTACAATGCCACCACAATTATTCAAAATTTTACATTGAAAAGGTAGCCATGTACCATTTACCCAATTGGAATATGACTTTTTTCCCCCACAAATAATTATGCAGGGATGTCTGCAGGGTATGGTTTTAAAACAAACCAACGCAACAGTAACAGTGCAATTGAAGCTCCATCTGGATTTTTAGGTTGTCATGAGGCAAATCTGTCACTTAGATTTGCCACATGAGAGCTGCCATTTTTATTTTTTGGACCAGACATTGTGGACATCCCTGTAATTAACTATGAGTTTGGGAAGGGAGAGTAAAGATTATCTTAGAGTTGCTGAGAAGAATAGACGAGACTATTGAACATAAACAAATGGGTGAAGAGTAGCCATTGGGTGAGAGACGCTATTTACCTTTGAAGAGAATGTTTGTCTTTGTTGTAATACCTAAAAAAAACTCCTTTTTTCTTACTGTCCTTATTACGTACTTCTATTTGTCCCAATTCCATTCAGCTTTCTTCTCCCTATTCTTTTTTTCCTTCCCTTTCCTTTCCTAACATAACTATCCTTCTCTTTAACTCATTTATATTCTATCTTTTGCCTTTTCTTCCTCTTTCTCCTTTTTTTTTTTTGCATTTATATTGGAAAGAGGGGAGAAGTGTAAATATACACTTGTGTAAGAGTATTTTATGGGAAAAGAAGGAACAGTTGCAATATGTATATGAAGGGTCCATTAATTATTATCAATTGGGTTTTTGGATGTAATATTCAAATATAAATTTAGCTTTTTTTTGTTCTGGGTCAGCTCTTTTGGGAGTGTAGCTTCTAGCAGATACCTATATACATATGCCTGTGTGCGTGCACACATGTGTGCATGTTCAGGAATTTATATACAGATGCATAAGTGTGTTTGTGGCATTTGCACAAACTATTGGAGCAATCTCCAATATAAGTTTCAACCAAAGTTGACAACCCTTGGTTGAAAAAATGGGAAAGTTTGGCATTGCACATGATTTTTGTCTCTGTGTATGATTTTTTAAAAGAACATCTACTCTTCTCTTGGATTATCTTCCTTTTGGGTTAAAATGGCAGGTGGATCTTTTAATTAAAAAAAAAAATCCCTTTTCACCCCTAGGGGTGGTCAGTGTCTTCTTGTGCTGCCCCGCTCACCCACATCCACACATAGGTGTGATTTTAGAGTTTATTGATGTTCCCCCTTCACGCAGCTTCAGAACTATCCCAAATAAATCCAGCCAGAAGCAGGCCAAGGTTAGTTTACAAGGCAATGGCCAATAGTCCAAAAAACAATAGTCCAAACAAACTTAAATCTGCCAGGCCAAGCTGAAATACACCCACAAGCGCTCACTTGGCAAAAGAAGTTTAGAGTCTCCAAGGCACAAAATCAAGCAGGAAGCACAAGAAACAAACACACACACAACCAAAACTGTTCCCAGCAATGCCTCCGTCGGCCTGCTGTAGTAAATAGCTTTCTGGTGTAGCCCATCAAAACAAAAAGGATGGTGATTCACTTAACAACTGCTTCCTTAGCAATGGAAATTTTAGACTCAGTTGTAGTCATTAGTTGAGAAACATTTACACACACACACACACACACACACACACACACACTATATAGTTAATGTCTCAACGTCCCAATATCTTCCACTGAAAATCAGGACCATTTGCATTTTCTGCTTTAATGTTTATCATTTGTTAACAGGGTTTATTTGTGTAAGTGTTCCTACTTATTTATATAAAAAGTCTAAAATTGGAGGCATTTAAGATAACTTTCTTCTATTGATTACTTAATTGCATGTCAATTTAACATTTAAGACATTTCTAGTTTTAATACTTCAGGGTACAGAATTAGTAATCAGTATTAGTACTTGGTTAATATTATCTGAGGCAATATGGGATAATTGCTTGTGTGTATTTGTAACATTTTCTGTATTGTATTGCAGAATCTCAGTGTTCAATGCTTGGCAAATACAAATTCTGTTTTGTTACATTTTGCTGGAACCAATCTAATCCAGGCAATGGTTTTTAGAGAGTTATGGATAAAGTGCCTTAATTTTGCTTTTTCCCAAATTGACGAACTTCAGATCTGTTGAACTACAACTCCCATCATTTCCACTATTTCCAAAATTGTATTCCAACATATCGGTTCTCACTTAACTATTTTCCCTGTAAATCCATTGGTTTAAATTTTCAGCTTAAAATCTTCCCCATTGTTTTCTCTGTTACATTACAAACATCACCAATACAAGGGAATAACCAGAAGAAAAATAGAGAGATGAGTGGAGAAAAAAATGGAAAATCTTATTTTTAAATTGGAAAAACTGCAAAGGAGCCTAAGGTTACTGTATGCTACCAATTTTCTAAATTGTTCCAAGTCTTTCTAAGTAGACAATATATTTATACCTGGGTTTCTAGTGAGCTGTTTTTTAATGTATAATTTTTATTTAAAGCTTTTACACAATCAAAACATAAACAATAAATATATAAAAGGAAAGTAGAAAAAGGGTGATCATCAAATAAAAGGTACTGGAAATAATATAGATTAAGAAAGAAAAAAAAGAACATTTAAAACATGGTTTCTGATCTTCTATATGGAAGTTACAAATGGAGTTCTATTTCCCCCACATTTCATCCTTTTTAATCAGCTGATCCAGAAATCACTGTTTGTTTTCATTTTGTCTATTTTTAGCAATTATTGGGCTGGTTTTTAATTTTTGTTTTATTGCCTGGATTAGATTTCTGAACAGGAGGTACAGTTACATTTTTCTAGTTAACTTACCTTAAAGGCTGACAAAGATGATAATGTACGTACACAATTTTAAAACATGACATGGAGTCTAGGTGACAAATGGTACCAAGTTTTCCATTTCAAAAATTTAAAGATATATATAGAAGCCTTTCTGTATTAATATTGCAAACCAAAGTTAACAATGATTGTTGTATTTTAGGTATGCATATTATGCCATAATTGTTAACTCTATGTTAAGAAAATCAAAGTGCTTCCCCACCCCTGATTTCTCTCTGGCTTGTAATAATTGTTATTTTTCTGTCTACTTTTGAATCTGTTAATTTCTGGCAATGTCTCTTTTTCACCATGCTGCTCTGTGGATTATAAAGGTGGGGATATTAGCAAAATATATTCATCCCTTTCCAGTTATTCAGTCCCCAACCAGAACACCTCAAATGATTTAGATTGTGGTAAAAATTATGGACAGCGATTAGCTGTTCCAGGTGACTCAAGAAGAGCCATCAGCTACAAGAATGGCTGGCAAATGGCCCGTCAGAACGCAGAAGTCTGGAGCAGCACTGAAGAGACTTCCTCTCCCAAACGCAAATCTCGCAGTTACGATGACCTATTAGCTGATGATCATTGTTGCTTCTCTGATACGCAGAATAAATCTGAAAGCATGGTGTCTCTGTTGTGTGCAGACAATTCCAAAGGTGATTCTTCCCTTACCTGGGCTTCCCCATATTCGTCTGAAACTCGTGGTTCCAATCGGTCAAGGGCACATCATAAGTCTGCCCATGATGCTCCAGGATTCCTAAAACTGTACAAAAGAATGCACCGCATTAACCGCAAAGACTTGCTTAATTCTGAGGTGATCTGTTCTGTAAAATCCAGAGTACTACAGTATGAAAAGGAACAGCATAAGAGCTTGCTACATGGCTGGAAAGAATCCTCCGCAGAGGAAGTACCAAGAGACATGGTGCCCAATAGAATATCTGAATTTGAAAAACTAATTCAGAAATCTAAATCAATGCCAAATTTAGGTGAAGAAGCATTATCAGCCGTAAGCTTCCTAGAACCTCCTAAAAATGGCTTTTGTACAATGAGACGGTTTTCCATCGAATCCTTGCTGGATGAAGAAAATCAAAATAGGCACACTACTCAGGTGCAAAAGAATTACAAGTCCAACACTCTGGTGCCAATTCACATTGAAGTAACTAGTGAGGAACCACAAAGATCTCAGATGGACTATTCAGACAGTGACCAAGATGGAGTGGTCTCTGACATGAGTGACTTCATACAGATAGAAGGCTCATCGTTTTGTAGTGAAAGTGATTTTGATCACTTCTCCTTCACATCCTCAGAAAGCTTTTATGGATCAGGACACCACCACCATCACAAGCATCTTATCAGTTCCTGCAAAGGAGGATGTCCAGCCTCATACACACGCTTCACCACCATGCTGAAGCATGCAAGGGCTAAACAGGAAACCACCCCAGAAGTTCCTAAGCGACAAGAGTCTGATGGTGGCCTCTCTAAAATAGCCTTACTAGTCAGCCCAGTGCCTTTCCGGAGGAAAAAAAACACACTTCCCAAAAAGCAGGCTGAAAAGACTAAATGCAAATCGTCTGTCTTTGACACCCTGGACTCCGCCCTTAAAGATATCTGTGACCAAATCAAAGCAGAGAAAAGAAGGGGAAGCTTGCCTGACAATAGTATATTGCACAGACTTATTTCTGAATTGCTTCCAGATATTCCTGAAAGGAATTCCTCCCTTAAAGTTTTTAGAAAAAGTCCCATACACCAGCCTTTGTGTCCACTGCCTCACGATGGTGCTATTCACTGTCCGTTGTACCAGAATGAATGCAGAAGTTTCCCTCTCAGTGCCTCTTATCAAGACATGGATGCTACCAACAGCAGCAACCAGGAATATGATAATGCACTGTGTTTCCAAGGTGGATTACTTCCTTTTCTTTATGCTTGTGTTTGAATCATTCACCCTTATCCTTTCTAGTTTGTTCCCATTACATTTGTGTTGTGCACCTTATACAGCCTAGAAATTGTCTGTTGTACAGTCAGTCATAGGAAGGGGGGTGGAGGAATCAGTTCAGAACAATAACAGTGTACAACGTTGTGTTTTTCAGATCAGCCAACAAAAGGAAAAATAGCCTTTTGTTATTAGCATTTGAATAGTTACTGAAATAAGAAAGCAGTGATTCATAATGGAACTTAATATCACACAGTGAAAAAAAGTCTGAGTTGGTTTAATGTTCATATCAATAATTTTTGGGGAAAGGTACAAAGACTTCCTAATAAAATATATGGTCTCCTGAATATAAGAAAGGTCAAGATGAAATTATAAGAAAAGATACACTTGTTTTAAAATTATTTCTATCTAAATTCACAAAACAATTCTGCTATGTAGAAACATAATTATGGCTGAATTGAATGTTCAGCTCACTAATCTAAATGTCCATCTAGGCCAGAGGTCTTCAAATCTGGTAGCTTTAAGACTTGTGGATTACAACTGTCGGAATAGCTGGCTGGCGAATTCTGAGAGTTGAAGCCCACAAGTCTTTAATTAAAGCTGCCAAGTTTGAAGACCTCTGATCTATGCAACAATGGTGGCAACATTAAAATTTACTAGTTTAAAAAGGCTTCATTTAATATTGAGAAGGACAAATCCTACAGGATAAAACCAAGGTAAGGAGTATTACAGTTGCAATTTCATCTACTTAGCTAAAGTCTACGTTTCAATAAAAGTAATAATAGTAAGCACATGATCTGCATTAATAGTATAGAATTTTTAAAACTTCAACTCAGTCATGGTCTCCTCTACACAAAGCTGCATAGCTGAACTATCAGCAGCAATAGAAAGTGATGGCTGCTCTGCTGCCCCTTGCATCTTCTCCAGTGAGGGTGAGATTAGAAATGTCCCCTTTTAAATGAAATTTCCTGTGACACTAAAATCAAATTTCCTATGACACTAAATTTGGGGGTAGATCTGCTTATTTTTAAGCCAGTTAAAAGCAACATTGAGCAGTGGGTTGCTAAACCATAGTTCCAAGCTGAGTCCACTGGCAAGCAATATAGGGAATTATATTTTAGCAACTTTAGTAAAGTCACATATCATTAGAGTCTCATTTAAAATAAACCAGGCTCAAACTATAGTTTATACTCCTAGCTTATTGGTAAATCAATGCTGCTTTTCACTAGTTGGAGTTCACGTAGTTATCTACTACTTGATTAGCTTAAAATGAGTGTGCCAGTCTCCTTTGTCCAGGAGGAGGACAAAGAATGGAGAAGATTTGAGTCAAGACTTCATGGTGCTTTTGCATTTACCATTGTTGTACACCATCTAGGATCACATCTTGTGATATGGGCAGCCATATAAATTTGGTAAATAAATAAACCAACAACTAGAATTGTTGTGCAAAAATGGGTCCAGAAGCTTCTTGCTCCATGTAAATGTAATAAATTGGTCATATTATTTAGATATCAAGATTTAGATATATGCAGTTTCTACAATTTCTTACATGCAGAAGTAATTTCTGATATGAGAGGTATTGCTAACACAAATTGCACTTGAAGCTATACTCTGGAAGTTTTTAAGTCCACACATCTTAAAGTTACCAAGTTTGAGAAATTTTGGTTTAGGGTACCATAAATGCAAATAGTTATTTGAAAATAGCAAATAGTTATTTGAAAATAGCAAAAATAGCAAATTCAGAATAGTTACTTGAAGTTATCAAAATTATTTCTCATCAAGGATTTCTGTAAAAGTGAACTGTAGAACTTACAAAGCTGCTTAGACAGTGTTAATGAACTACATTATTTTTCTTCATGTTAATATACTTACATAGGTATTTTCAGCTTGTCATATACTAATCTTAAAATATTTATTCAGTAATCAATCCACTGAATTTAATAGGCCTTTTCCCTATTTGGGATCACACTGAAAGAGTGCAATTCTATTTCATGGACACGTCTATATAAACAATTTGTGAGCTAGATGTATGGACTTCTAGTTATCACTTAACCTGTAAAAGCAGATATTTGTTTGATCTGTGATTATTTTATAAAAGAAATAGCAGCAGTGCTTCAGACTAATTGCATGGAATGCTAGAAGCTTTATCCTTCCCTCTTTTCAGGGAAAATAGTCTCCAGGACCCTTTTTCCCAAAATTCCCCTTGCAGCAGCATCTTTGGTAAAAGTGGCTGCAAAGAGCAGAAAAATAACAGCACTGCACTCCAAATCTGGAGACCACATTTTCATATCTATTTGTTCTAAAACAAACTCAGAATACATAGTAATGTGGCAAATGCGTAATCTAATCTGGTCTAACGTAAAACAGTCAAACATTTCTGTTCTACTGGATCATCTCAGAATTTCATTATTTCATCATTGTGGCATGCTTTTGACACATTCCCTTGCATGTGGGTACATGTTTAATTAGCTTTATGAATCAATGCTAAGTTTTATCTTTTGCATCTTCAGTAACTTATTCTTCTGTTCCTCTAAAAGCAAGAGTTGTAAGAATCAGAGAAGATGCTATATCGCTGGTCTTGGTTTTTCTTTTTAATGCTTCAGGCTCAGTTCAAAATTATATATGAAATAATTTCCATAGCTTCCTTTCTAGACTTCAGAAGTCCGCTTTTGTTTATTTGTTGTGACATTAGTTTAATTCAAATTCACAATAACATGAATTTAGATGTACTTTTCTTTGAAATAAGCTTCCACAATTGTTTTCCATGAATTTTCATCTAATGGCATTTTACTTTCAGTAGACCAGGAATCTCCTGGAAACTATTCTTCTGCTTTCACTGATGTGAGTCGATGTATTCCAAAGGAGAGAAGAGGAATTCCAGACAGAGAGGTAATGCAGGAAAATGTTCTTAAACCAGGGGTGTCCAAACCTGGCAACTTTAAGACTTGTGGACTTCAGGAAGTCTTGGGTGAATTTCAGTCCCTTTGCTTTTTTTTCTCAGTTGATTAGACTGGTTTATGGTGATCTGTATACATCTTCAGCATTTTGATGTCAGGAAAAGTAAAGATAATTGCAGATTGCTTTCAAATTCATTTGTAAGGGCAGAAAAAAATATGCATTGGAACTCCAGATGGAAGAAGCAACAACCCAAATTGCAACATCTGTTTAACAAGCAATAAATGTCAGTATATCTGTGGGCCTGCCAAGAGGTACACAGTGTTCAGAAAAGAGATTAAATCTCAATGAAAGCATTTGGCCTAAATAATTGTCTTCTTTCTAGGATGCTGATCCCATTTCCCTTTGTTGATGCTGCTCCTTGGGCCTATATTATCTAGAAGAAGGGGGAAAGTTTGAGTTAATAAATGTCAGGCCTTCTCCCTGAATTTTTGGCCCTTTGCCCAGAACATCAGAAATAGTGAATATTTCCTTTTACAAAATAAACCCAATATTTTAACAATATTTGAAATACAAATGTAGACCTGGAAGCATACAGAGATTCATTAATGTTTTATTCAATGTGTTTAGTGTCATAATAATCATATTAAAACTTACTCCTGTGAAGGGTATCCTAAAAATTTTTATATGTTTTATAACATACCAGAAAATTGGGACCAAGTATTAATCAGTAAATATTGCTGCTAGCTAGGGTAGTACTCCCCTGCTACCATGAAAGCAGGTTATCTAGGATTACACAGAAGCATCATGAAGTAGAGCTATCCTGAAACAGGTATCAAAAAATGCCCCATTTTTCTATGCCAGAGGGGTATTATTTTAGACACATGTTTTATGTATTATTTTAAATACATGTTACTTAGATTAATTTATTTCCTTTATTACAGAGACTGCCAGCTAGAGCAGTATATGACTTTAAGGCTCAAACCTCTAAGTAAGTATTGATCCCTTTTTTTAACCCATAGAATCATTATTGTTAGTTGCAAAGTCGTGTCCGACCCATCGCAACCCCATGGAAAATGTTCCTCCAGGCCTTCCTCTCCTCCACCATCCTTTGGAGTCCACCCAAGCTCACGCCCACTGCTTCAGTGATTCCATCCAGCCACTTAGTTCTCTGCCGTCCCCTTCTTCTTTGGCCCTCAATCTTCCCTAGCATTACATTCTTCTCCAGCAAGTCCTTCCTTCTCATTAGGTGGCCAAAGAATATAGAATCTTATATATAGAATATAGAATCATAATGAATCTTAAATGTTCACAGGTAGAAAAGAATAGGTGCAATAATATTACAATTGATACAAATGAGTCTCTATTTCTTATGTAGTTAAACTAATGTTTTACTATTTAAGCATTCTGCCATATTCAGATATTCAATAATTTAAGATATAATAGCCGTAATATTTAACTAATGTATGACTCAGCCCTATACGGTTTTTAGCAATATTTAATGCATAATAGAATGTTATGCATGTTAATGTATGATTTAAATATGCAGTGTTGATTTACTTTCATTTTTGAACAGTCTAGGTTTATTATGCTGTTTATGTCATTTTATCAGCATTAAGATAGACAAAATTGCTTTTACGCTGGATTTCTATACTGTTATAAGAAAAACAATCTCTTTAAACCTGCCAAAGTCCATAGAGGTCCTGTCTGTCTTAAAGCTGGCAAAGTCAAGACAATCTAAAGTTTATAGTTGGATGGAAAAGTAGGGTTTCATATGTCACTTATGCTAATACATTCTGAACCAGTTGTAGTTTCTAAGTGGTCTTCAATAATAGCCTCCTAATACTGCAAAAATCCTGATGAGTAGTTAAGGCATGAGCAATCAAGCAGAAACGGATACAATTGGCAAAATGAATGTATGCATTGCTAAATGCGCCAGTCCCACTTTATACAATCCTAAGGTTTATACAATCCTAAATAGACCAATCCTATTTCCCTCCCCTATTCTATAGGTAGTCCTTGACTTACAGTAGCTCATTTTGTGACCATTCAAAGTTAGAACAGCACTGAATAAAGTGACATGACCATTTTTCACACTTATGACGGTTGCAGCAACCCCATGTCATATCAAAATTCAGACACTTGGCAACTGACTCATATTTATCACCACTGCAGTGTCCTGAGGTCATGTGATCACTTTTTGTGACTTTCTGACAAGCAAAGACAATGGGAAAGCCAGATTCCCATGTTTCAGGAGGTCACATTGGGTTGAGTTTCCTTTCTAAGAAACAAGTTCTGCCAATTTGTTTGCATCTCTAGTTGTCCTTTAACACTGGTAACAGTATCAAAAGAGAATTAGGGAACTGAAACAGAGATCGGTATGCTTGTTTGTTCATTCTTAACCATTGTCAAGCAATATCTGAATTAACATAGTTGAGGAGTATAGATAGAAGACAGAATGTCTTAAACCATGCTTAAGAAAAACCAAGATGGCTAGGTACTATTTCTGTAAAGAACCAAGGCAGTTCTGTATTTCATTTTATATATAAAGCAGTAAAATATTTTTACAAAAAGACAATGCTAGTTTCCTTGATAAACCACAGTTTCTTTTACACCTGAGATATTAATCAACATTAAATCAGAAAAGTATTCAAGAAAAAGTCAGTTTTGTGTTTATGGTTGACCTCATTACTAAATATAATTTCTAGCTGCTAGTTTTGGTTCTTTTTTCCTATTTAAAATAATAAACAATATTCAATTCAAGATATAGTTACCAGGATGACAAATCTGTATCACTGTTTATAAATGTTTGTTTCAGAGAGCTACCCTTTAAGAAAGGAGACACGGTCTATGTCCTTAGGAAAGTGGATCAAAACTGGTATGAGGGCGAACACTACGGAAGAGTTGGGATTTTTCCTATTTCTTATGTTGAGGTTTGTCTTTACACCAGCAATCTGATACACATGAGTTTTAAAAATAGATACCTGGCTTGGAAAGGTTGATTAACATAACCACTATTCTCTCTTCAGAAACTTATCCCCCCAGAAAAAGCACAGCCAGCAAGACCACCACCCCCAGCACATGTGGCTGAGATCGGAGAAGCTATTGCAAAATATAATTTCAATGCAGATACAAATGTGGAACTTTCATTGAGAAAGGTATTTGCTATAATTGGGTGTTACGCCACGTTTGACAAAGGTGCTCTGTAAAGGGGCTTATTCAGTCAAGTATATATTACCCAGGGCTGTATTTTGACTGTAAGGTAGGCTACTACATCTTTCTGCTGCCCATTTTTTCTTTCTGCTAAGATTTCCCCTCCCTCCATTGGTACTAACCTTCTTTCCCTCTCTTTCTTTCAACTCCTGTCCCTCCCTTCAGCAATGCAAATAGAATGTGCTGTAAAATATGGGAAGTCCTTCTCTACTGTCCACAATTGAGTCTGGCAACTTGGATGTTAAGCGAAGCAGTTGCTAAGTGAAACAGCGACTACACAGGATCTGTAGCTTTTATTTTGCTTTACAGACCAAAGAAGTCATTCATGCTAGGACTGGTTACAAAGTATTTTTTTTCATCCCTGTCATGACTTTGAACAGTCATTGTTTGAGGCATTCCCTAAACAGAGATTACCTAGCGGTATATACTATTTGACGATGTTTGGGACTGTGCAAATACCAGATGCTAGGATATAAATCTGACTCAGAACTGTGTCGGGGGAAAGAATAAAAGGTTATTTCCAGGGGTGGGTTCTACTTACCTTTACTACCAGTTCTGTAGTTCAATGATTGCCGCACATTCTTTGCATGTGTGCATGCACGGCATGTGGGCCGTGCATGCACAGTAGAGCACGTACGGCATGTGCGTGCTGTACATGCACCCTGACCATGCTCAAAATGATTTCCGAGCAGCCAGCAGTGGCAATCAGCTGCTTCAGCTGGTTAAAAAATGTAAAATAAAGCTGAAAAATTTGCCTGAGCAGCTGGGAGGGCCCAGCTACCAGTCATACACTGTCACCTCTACGGATCGCATGAACCGGTCCAAACTGGAAGCAACCCACCACTGGTTATTTTTTTCTACATCCAATATATAACATGGTGGCTCAGTGGCTAAGACAGCTGAGTTCGTCGATCGAAAGGTCGGCAATTCAGTGGTTCAAAGCCCTAGTGCTGCCTAACAGGGTGAGATCCCGTTACCTGTCCCAGCTTCTGCCAACCTAGCAGTTTCAAAAGCACGTAAAAAAATGCAAGTAGAAAAAACAGGGACCCCCTTTGGTGAGAAGGAAACAGCGTTCCGTGCGCCTTTGCCGTTTAGTCATGCCGGCCACATGACCATGGAGACGTCTTCGGAAAGCGCTGGCTCTTCAGCTTTGAAATGGAGATGAGCACCGGCCCCTAGAGTTGGAAACGACTAGCACATAAGTGCGAGGGAAACCTTTACCTTTATACAGTATATGCAATGTATCCTACAATCCCCTTTGAAAAGGCTATTTTCTGGGCCAGTATTTTTAAGGGGCTTCTTACATAGAGGTGGTTCTTTGCTTAACAACCATTTGTTTAGCAGCTGTTCAAAGTGATGTCAGTGCTGAAAAAAGTTATTTATAGCCAGGTTTCACAGCTATGATCCTTGCAGCATCCCTGGGGTCACACGATTGCCAGTTGAGAGCTGGCGTCTGACAAAGCAAAGTCAGTGGGAAACCTGGCAAGAGATGACAAGTTGCAGTCACATGTTGTCTTTCTTAATGACCTTAGATGATTCACTTAACAAATGGAACTGCAATTGCCATTGCTAAATGAGTTGGCCATCTGATGCTTTGCTTAATCACTGCTTCATTTAGCAATGCAGCTGCAGGTTCTAATTAGGGTCATTAAGCAAGGACTGTCTGTATTCAAATATTCAGATCCAAAGAAAAAATGGCCAGTTCTTACTTTTTAAAATGAGATCAACAAAACTCTTCATACTTTCCTTATAAAAATACTTCTTTTTTAAAGAGTCCCATACATTGTCAGCAGAGTGAAGTCTTTACAACAATATTTCTCCCTCCTGGAGCTAACAGAAATATCTTTAATTTTATTATGCTCTGTGCCTTCCCAAGTGGGTCTTCAAAAGAGGCTTCTCCCTCATAACTTAAATTGACATATTATCATCTAAAATATCTCTTGCAGAGTTCTGTGATAAGGGGGAATGTTTCAAAGGTCAATAAAAACTTTTCTCGTCCTACAAAGGAAGAAAACTCTTGGTAAATTTCCTTGATCACACAAACATTTTGAAAAACAAATGCAACCTTTGAACTCTCCCTTTCCCATATATTTTCCCGAGGTAGGACTAGCATTAAACAATTATTGTAGCTTTCTATGTTTGTCTCACTACAGTTTCACTGGAAGAGGAATTTCCATTCTTAACTGGCAGATTAGGATTATGGCATTTACTAAGAGCCACATACAGCAGTTCGTTTTTCCACTGAAAAACTCATTTAGACAGCCACTGATTCTATGAATGGTGCCTCAAGTTACTTTAAGGCCTGAACCTCTATGGGAATCATTTTGACCTTGGGACTTTGTGGCCTTTTTTTAATTATTCACTGTCATTAATATTCCATCAGAGTTAAGCAATTTGTATTTGATTGCTATATATTGTATGCATTCATGATGGGACAACAATATTTTATCTATTGAGTGTTGCCTTCTAGGGAGACAAAGTCATTCTTCTTAGACGGGTTGATCAAAACTGGTATGAAGGCAAGCTACTGGGGACAAATAAGCAAGGAATCTTCCCAGTATCCTATGTAGAAGTCAAAAAGAGCATGGCCAGAGGAGAAAATGAATATCCTGTTCCTCCAATACCCCAGAGTTACTCAAGTGAAAAAATCCACCATTCAGCTAAGGTGAGAAATGCTTTGTTCTCTGTACCATCTTTAGAGTTTCATCCTATGAGCAAATCTGGGTTATAAATAAATATTAGTACTTATTGATTTCAACTATAAAATTATCATAAGAATAAATTATACCATTTTTATTTTGTAGTGAAGATTGCACTGTTTACCCTCTCTTAGATTACCTTGATTTTTATGGTGTTCTTATATTTTTGCATTTTATATTAAAAATAATGTGTTTACACAGTTTAAGCTCATGACAAGTATATGGAAGCCCAGTTTAATACTGTTTCATGTAGAATTGCTTGATTCAATGATCTTCTGCATTATTTACACAATGCAAACGGTACACTTACTCTTTTTAGCTTTATGAACCTGAGCCAATTTCTTATCAGAAAACACACACATAATATACACACATACACATCTATGGTAGATAAGGGTTACCTCAAATTAATGGTGGAAACAATTTCTCTTAAACCAGCTCTTTAAAGGACCATTAACTATTGTAATTAGGATATGGTAATTTTGAATACATATTATTTATTGCAATTTATTTACCAGATGTGTCTCCAAATGTACATCAGATAATTTATGACAATGTACTGAACAGAATAACATTTGACATAGTAAATAAGAGTAATATAATACAATACACCAGAAAAACAAATCAATAATATGTCTAATAATAAATAAGAGTTGGTGCACAAGTTGCAAGCTTTGCACCAATCACACTTGTGAACCAATTGCACCAATTCCTGGACCAGAAGTCCCTATATATGAGTCATTCATGCCCTAAACACTTCCCTGGATGTCGACCCAGAAACTTCAGCAGGTCCAAAATGTGCTATATGCAGTTTTGGGTGCATCCTTCATTTTTCTGTGTGTTACATTAATGGTGCATGAACTGCCATGGCTTATAATTCATTTCCAAGAACAATCTGATTATATTTAAAGTCTTTGATGACATGGAGTCAGGTTATTTGAAAGCCTAACACTTCCTTAAGATATCTACTCACCCTTCTACACTGGATAGGTGGGCTCTTTCCAGGTCTCTCTATTAAATATTATAATCTGTTGGGACCTAGGAAGCAAGCCTTTTCCATAGTAGCACCAACACCCCTCAGATACAGAGTGCCCCTAACATCTAAGCTTCCAGGAACCCTAAAAATTTGCTCTTTCCCTCAGGAGTTGAATTGGGCTAGGATGGGAAGTGAGGCCAGCACTTTAAAAAATATGAGGAGGCTGTTTGTTTGTTTGTTTGTTTGTTTGATAAGATACTATTATGACATTGGTGATATGTAACCAATTTCAATTGTGTTTTTATTATTTGTATATTCTTTATTAACTACCTAAGATTGTTGTCCATAAAGGCTATATAATTTTATTTTCAGAATAAGTAAATATATAATATCTGAATAAATATAGCTAATAGCCGTTCCCTAAAGGCCCTCTGGAACTGCTAAAGGGCTGCAGCAGAGCAGGACCAGAGGTGAAATCTAGCAGGTTATGACAGGGTCTAGAGAACCAGTAACGGAAATTTTGAGTAGTTCGGAGAACTGGCAAATACCACCTCTGGTTGGCCCCAGAGTGGGGAGGGAATTGGGATTTTGCAGTATCCTTCCCCTGCCACTCCCACCAAGCCACATCCACCAAGCTACACCACACCCACTGAGCTTTATGGTGCTCAGGTACTACAATATATCAGGCTGTTCATCAAAGTCAAAATCGTGGTGAATCGGAATGTTGAGAATATGGTATGTAAAATGGCTACAGTGTCCAGGTGGGATATTTTTCTGTTTATTTTTCTCTAAAAGAGAATTTAGTAGCTTAAATAAGGCCACGAGCCAACAACCTGCAGCAAGTAGCATCCCATTATAAATTACTGCATAGTCATGTTTTGCCTGCAAGATTTCATGTGCATAGGGCACCTCTATCTTTTATCATTGTTCAACTTGGATGAGAAGCGAATAGTTTTCAGTGACAAAGAAAGGAAATAATAATAATAATAATTAATGTGAATTATAATTGCTTTAGAATTCTCCAAGGAAAAACAATATTGGGAGAATTGAGAGATCTTTGGTCCAACTATGCAATTTTCCAGCACTAGTTCTCACTTCCAAAATGTTTCTCAGTATAAAGGAGTAACTCAAATTAGAATTGGCATTGTAACAGTAACTAATGCAAGATACTTTCGTTCTTGCAAAAAGATGGGACTATTAAAATGATGCAAATACAACCTACTTTTCTAGTATTCAACAGCAACCCATCATATTTTAATTGACACTAAGGAAGTTAGTGTATATCTGCCTACTGATAGCCAATAATGAATGCAGTACTGTTTGGTTTCAAATCTTCATGGAAACATAATGTAGCTGTTCAGTTTTCCCTATCTCTGACCTCCACTTCTTGCTAAACAAGCATTATGCATAATGCCAAAGATGGACAAAATGTACAAAACAGATAATAACTTTATAGTAAAATATTTAAATGTGGTAAAATTGTATTTATAGCATATTATGTTGTTAACAATTTTATATCTAGTAGCAATTGTAGGCTGAAGATTTCTATTTAAAATTGATATTTCTAGTTAATATATCTATTATATTTAAAATGATTGAATACAAAGAATATTTTTTCTATTTTCTATTTTTTAAATTTTGCTCAGCTTTTTGTACCTCTATATAGACATGGAACCATGGCTGTCATTGTCCATATTAAATCTATGTTACTTGAAATTAGTGCTAATTAACACTATGTTCATAAGACTATCTTTAACATTTAAAAAGTATTTCTTCTGTTGTATTTCTCAGTGACAGCTGAGATCCATTCTATATTATTTAAATTCTTTTTAAGGACTAAATCATAACTTTAGATTTCCTGTGCAATTAATTTAAAGTACCTATGTTCTCCTTGATACCTAAATTCTATATATAATACAAATGTTACTATCAACCTTTGATTTGACACTATAAGACAAATTTCAAACTTTTTTATTTCAAATGAGGATTTAACTTGTAAAATTAATAACAAACTACATTTTCAGTATTTATTGAAGCAATGGATATCTACTGATGCAATATACGTATGAATACCAGCTCTTCCATGCTTACAAAAGGACCTTTATTTTACCAGAAGAAATCTTCAATCAATATTTCAGCTTAACTGTATTAGTCCGCCAATAATGATATTTTTCAAAACAGTTTTGAGTTCAAAATAATTTTCTATTATATGCACTAATTAGCATTTGGATCCTATGTACCTTTAAAGAAATGTAGTAATGTGTGAAGTGATATTATTTTTAAAGTAAAAAAAAAGATTGTGTAGCTGCAGGGAATATAAACACAATGTACAATTTTACTGAATTTGTTATTGCAGGGTTCTTTTATCAGTTGGTGAAGAACTTAAACACTTGCCCAAAATTAATTGGGATTAATTTTGATTAATCTCAAACTATCACAACCTGAATTGCATATTTATGTGCTTTGCAGAACCAGTCTTCTCTCAAAACAATTAGGCTGCAGAAAGAAAAATTGGGATAATCACATCTGGGCCCTTAGTCACTGGCTGGCATGAGAGCAACATAGTGATTAAAATCTGTCTTGATGTCTGACATTTAGTCAGACATCAAGAACCTGACAGTTTCACTTTCCAGATATGCTTTCTGCTGGCTGGTTGATATGGTAATGAATTCAGAATAGTATGCTCAGTAAGCAATATCCTTTAAAGAGGAGTTTAAAAAGCATTCTTCTTGAGCCCAGTCCTTCACCTTGTTTTAATTCCTGTTCTTTCCCTTTATTTCTCAAGTGGGATTCCAAAGCACCACCCCCTCCTCCCAGACACAGATCCTCTTCTTATCCAGATTCTAATAAAAGACATCTTCAGGCCATCACTGATGAGTGGTTATCACTGACTCTTGGTTTTTCATCTACAAGCACACCTTCCCCTCCTCCTCCTCCACCTCCTTTTCCTAAAGGCTTTCTTTCTGGTTTAGAGGAATTTGACTCTCTACGTTTAGCAGGTTTAGAGACAGGGTATCTCACAGATAATGTCACTCCTCAAATAAGGTATGGCCATACTGTTCCGGTTCCCTCATCAAAGGCCTCCCATGTGTTCCCTGAATCTTCACCCAAGCCACTTTCTTCATCTACATGCACATCACCTCCTCCAGCAACCCATTTTCATGACCATGGACATAAGCTTGAGTGGAACCATTTCAAAGGGATGAAAGAAATCCCCACCATCAAGGAAAAGAAAAGCTCCTCAAACCCTGTTCCAGAAATGCAACACATAGCAGGCCATACTCTTGCCCTCGCCAAAGAAGACCTGTTATCCAAAACACTAAAGGAGATTGGCAAACAGGAGGAACTCTGTGATGAGCTGCTGTCAATCATTCAAGGGGAGCAGTCAAAAAGTAAAGATTTAAGTTTCTGCAGACGTGCCCCTGAGATGCCTGAAGAATTGGCAAGACTTCATATAGAGGAAGAGCCAGGCCTTGACCATTTAGAGTCAACAGTGGCAAATAAGAGACAGCCTATGATAACTTTTGAAGGCAACAGTTCAGCAGATACTAAAAAAGAGGTATTTAAGCATTGTACAATAATGTTTTATTGTACTTACAAAATTAGTCCAGTTTTTGTTTAGTGTATTTGTTTTGGCATGAGGCTTTCTACTACACAGTGCAATTTTCAAGAACAATTTAAGCATACTAATGCACAACATTCCTTCTTCAATTCTGTTTGGAGATGAACTGTTTGCTTCTTAACTTTTGAAAGCAACTACTGTACCTACTATTAACTCTGGCTTTTACCAGCAATGCAAAATCCTTGACTCTTTCCAAGGATGAAAACCAGTACTGAGAATAATTTTTGCATCAAACCAGAAAATGCATTTAACATCTTAGTGTGGTGGCATATATTAATTTCATTTTAAATAAAGATCCCCATTTTAATATGAATCATGCCATATAGAAACATATGTTCACTACCTTGAGTTATTTATAAGAATGGCCAAAAACAGTTCAGTAATTCCCTTAAATGCCTCCATTAGCTTGCTGAGTGATGCATTGTTCATATTCCTTATTCCAGCCCTATTAAGGATAATTAAGGAAAATGCCCAATTGGCTCTCTAGTTTCCAAGCCATGTTCATAACCCTGGTGTTTCTAGGCAAATTTAATTAGGATATAGAAAAATGTTTCCCACAAACATTAAAAAGGTGAAGAGAACATTTTAAATAAGAAATAAGAATTATCCAGTTTGTTTAGGATTTGTTTAGATTTCCCTGGACACATCTTTTATCCTAGCTATGCTCCATCTGGCTGGGAAGAAAATTGTTCCTTAAATGTTGGAGATGAAACAGTCATAACTTCTGCTACTCAGCAATATCAAACAGCCCCTTGAACAGTCAGCAAAAAATAAGGGTGAGGCTCTCCACATTTAGTCTTTGGGAAAGTGTGTCACTCAGCTTGCCTCCTGATTGGTACATGAAAGACAGGGAGTGGCTCAAAGGCATATAAACTTCATGATCCTGGCAGCAAATCTAAAGTTTTGTGTAGGCTGGGTGATGTTTTTCTTCTTTAAATAGTGTTTTGATTTCATAGAGTAGATATTGTGACTTGTGATTTTATACCACAAATACTGGTATAATTTGCAGTGTCTGAATGAGGATTTCTATGAGACCAGCAGTAGCTCCTGTTTTGTTTAGGAATTCTCTATATCTTTTTATCAGCATATGTTTATGACTGAATACACTCCAGACCCTTGCTTGGAAAACAGAAACAAGAATTACACAGCTGTTCTTAGTTTGAATTATTGGTCTTCCAGACTGTTTCATAAGCCATGATCATGTTTTTGTGGGCATGATGTGGTTGCATTGCAGGTCTGGGGTTTCCTTTTTTTAATGTAATTGAAAATAAAGGCTGCATACAGGACCTCTTACAGATGTTGGTTAGGTTGTTTTATACAGTAAATGAACGTTAACATTGTCTTAAACTTTATTTATGATCTACTAAAATAGGTTATATTTAAATACATTCATAGAGCAGTCTGCTCATACTGGTCTACAACTGCAATATAACCTCACTGCAGGTTGTATTTAGGTATGAATTGTTTCCAAAATGTAACTTGCAGCACTGTATTCTCAAGAGAAGGGAGTGGGGCCTGCTGTTCAAGAAAGTTTAGCCTGAGGATCCTATCTTTGTTCCAGGGATAATCTGACTCATACACTCTTATACTAAGTAAATCTTCTCAACATATACAGCAGATGGGCCAGGTAGGGCCACCTTTCCTTTTACTGATGCGGGTGTATATTCTTCTTTGTTTTTTTTATCTCTCCCTTTGTAATTGCTGTTCCACAGAATTACAGTTGTCTCTCTTTAAATGTTTAAGCCAGCATCACTTTCCCATGAGATGAAAGCACCTTCTACCTCTCCTTCCTGCCTTGCTTCTAGTTCTCCATTTCATTCAGCCAATGCATCTTTTCCTGAATCTTTCTCTGCATTTTCCAAGGCCACTGCTACTCATTCACCCCCTCTCATTTCCAAACTCTCATACAGACAAGAGAAAAAACCATCCACGTTAAAGGTAATAGTGCCTGCAAACTATGAAAATACTGCACGTCGTCTCAACTGCTTGACAAATACAAAGCCTGGAGGTTAACCTGTTATTAAAATTTGGATTTGCAATTAATATTTAATACTGTAAGCATGCAATCAAGTTTTAGATGAATGTTTTAAATATATTGAAATTACCTTGCACCAATCCAAGATTCACTGAAATAAAGAAACACTGATTCGCACAGGACAATTTTTGGAACACAGTATCTGGCAATGTTTCCCAATTCTAATCAATTTCTTATCTCAGTTTTATTAAGATCACATTCAAAGTCTATTAAATCAACTAAGAAAATCACACACACACACCATTTGCTGATGCTTTATTTAAACTAAATTTGTATATCAGTGATTGCATTACCTGTTGAGATGCACTAAATATATATTTAAAAAACGTTTTAAAATTATCAACTTTCATGGACAAGACTTCTACATAATAAGTCACATTAATACTAGAGCTTCCAGGAATGCCAGTATAGGCTTTGAAGGTACTGAAATTCTCAAGACATTATTAAACACATATTCTAAAATCAATTTCTTTAATACCAGAGCAAGTGCATTTCTTATAATTATTTGAATTTAACCTTCTAATTGGTCTTGCCATCAGAAATCAGGAATAAGCAAATCAATATGCTAGCCTAGAAGCAACATTGCCATATACAATTCTTCCCACAGTCAGGAGCATTTATCTCCTGAGATAAATGGGAAAGTGATCTTGGGAGCCCTATAGGCATAAGCAAGGGGTAGAGACAATAAACTTTCTTCTGGTCCATTCATCTTAGGAAAGAACATCATACAGTCTCTTCTTGTAATAATGTTATTAATGTATTTCAGATAGATAGATAGATAGATAGATAGATAGATAGATAGATAGATAGATAGATAGATAGATAGATAGATAGA
>JANHFP010003716.1:215117-229924 GCA_032468135.1 Calamaria suluensis
ACTTTCAGACTTGTGGAATTCTGGGAGTTGAAGTCCACAAGTCTGAAAGTTGCCAAGGTTGGAGACCCCTGAACTAGAGGACTGACTAAGAAACATTAAATGAATCGCAAGAATATATTATGAAACAAAACAAAAAAAGAACTGGTTTTCAGCTAAAGAGGATTTCTTAGGGGCGGTAATTGTCCTTCCCCATCTTGATTACAGAACTCTGCTGGTGAACTACGCTGTTATAAGAACATTTCTTGAATATTCAAATCAGTTCTTTAAAGTAGATTATACTAACAGTAAGGACTAATTAACAGTATTTTGTAAACAATCTTACAAGTAGATCAGTGGAGAAACAGTAGTCCTCTGTTAATATAAGGTCCCTATCATTTCTGATTATTGACTATGCTACCTAGGTCTGATGGAAGGGACAATACTGCACATCCATCTAGAATATGAATCCATCCAGAAGTGGCACGATACCCATCTAGAAGGTTACAGGATTTCTTTCACTATTATAGGTTAAATAAGATGCTATATTTTAAGGACCAAAGTTGTGACAGTTTGTGTTCTAAAACCTAGCATCCAAATTTGATTGATTGGTTATGGACCATCAAGTCATTTTCGACTCCTAGCAGTCACACAGATAATCCAAATTTAATCATCCACGTAACTCATCCAAATTTAGAATATACAAAACTTCTAGTGTTTTCATAAATATACATTTTGTAAGTTGTTCTGAAAAACTTTCCTTTCAATTAGAAATATTTTTAAAACATGAAATAGTATCATAGATGTGTTTTTCACTTTAACCACAAATGTGAAATATAATTCTGTAACAAGAAAACTGAATATTCATAACTTCTGTGGACCTAACAGATTTAGCTTAATAAACTCACGTTGTACAGAATTCTACTTTTGCTACTCATCATAAGGAAGATCAAATCCATTGTTCGAACCTTCCAAATCACTGGAATTCTCAACACTAATACTTTTTCAGCCCTAAAGACTGAAAAAAGGGAAACAAATACAGATATTTTTTTTCTCAAGACACTGAATAATGTACCTGATATGGTATTTTATGCTCTTGCTGACTGTTTTACATCAATGAATGTAACACACAGCTAAAACAATTGGAGCAATGAAAAAAAATCTTGTTAAAGCATCTACACAATTTAAACACTAATTTAGTAAAACAAATGACTTGAGGAAATTAATAGTGCAATTTAAATAGATTGTAAATCAGAAGACACAACAGGGCTTTGTTTACTTCTTTCAGATTTCCTTGCCACTCTTTTTCCCTGTGGCAATTTTGTTCTTTGCTTCATTAGGATTGGAAGCAGTAAATTATGCTGCATTTCTGTTTAGATCTCAGCATGATAGTGCAAGCAGAAAGCTGCTGATTGGTTTAACTGCAAAGCATTTGCCAGCTTAGTTTTATTTTGCATCTTCTGAAAACCACTTTTAAAAAATTGTCCAGAAAGCAGCGTGTCCATTTCTGTCTGTTTTGCTTTAAGACTAACCAAATTATGGCAGTGCTACAACCAAAAGAAAGGATCCGTTGGACTGTTTTGTTATTTAAAGCATTTAAACTGTATCTAGAAATGAATTTTATTGATTGAAAGAAACCTTGTGGCCAAAGACCCATGAAAGATGGTCATTTCATTTAATCTGAGACAAAGAAATCCCATATTTTTGGAAGAAATGCAATTGCCAAGAAAGGTCATGGTAACCCAGTCTTCTCTCCTGCCCCCGTACCTTTAGTCATCCAAATTTGTGTGAGCTGACATCACTGACCTTCCATTCCTGCTTGTGTCATTGCTTTATCACCAACAAAATAGGGCAAAGAGGTGGTGCAATAGCAACACTTACTTTTTTATTTCTGGATGGCTGAATATTAGTGGTGGAGAGAGAGAAGGAAGAACTGTGTTTCTGCAATATTCTGCAGCCAAATGTTTGTAATGCTGCCTCAAATAAATAACAATGATAGTCACGTCTGTAAGCTTATCTGCCTACAACCGGTACTATTTTCTATAAAGATTTCTGTAGGTGCTTGCTTACTGGTTTGCTAAATCAAGGCTTGTTGTGCCTTGGGACTGATGCATTTGATTAATAATTAGACGCAATGTCAGTTTTGCCTGCTGTTGGCTTAAGTGTGCATTGTAGCTCTGTGTATTTTGTCTGCCTATTATGTACAGGAATTCAAGCCTATTGGTGCAACTCATAACAGAAAGGCCAAGCCTTTTGTTGCAGCAGCTAACCTTGATGACAAAAGGCAGGTAATGAGCTCTGCCTATAACTCTCCAATTGGGCTTTATTCATCTGGCAATATACACGATGCTCTTCATGGACAGCTGCGTGGCCTGATCCCTAGTCCAGCTGAAAAGTGAGTATCACAGTATGAGATGGCCTCTCATCACTACCTTTGGTATCCTCGTTTCTTGTATTGTTGAGTCCGTCTCTTCCTGCCTTTTGCTCTCTTTTTTCTTTCCTGATCTTCAAAACTTTAAAAAAGTGCCTTCAAAGGAATATTTATGTGGGAAGGACCAATATTTCGAGCATGCCCTTCTCTTCAACACAAAATTTTATGCGTAGGTGCAACATTAAGTTCAATCCAGCCAAAACAAAGCTAAACAAGCATCAAAAGTATAATTGTATGCATATACACATGCTATGAATTGAAACCCATTTAGTTTTAATCTGACTTTCATCTGAATAAATATAACAGGATAAACCTGCACATCATACTGATTTCAAGTTGTGGTGTCTATACTGATGTATGCAACCTATTCCTGAATGCTTTTGATATTTTAAATCTGTGTATTTCATGGGATTTACTTTGTAGAATGTGGAATAGGACCAGCAGCTTTAAAATGCCTGATTTTGGCCTAGCCATCACTCTGTTTTTTCCTCCAATAACAGGAAATGTGCTAATACTACTACTCTACAACTTACACTCCATAATTTTCAACGTGTGTATTATCTTTATCTTCTTTGGAAACAAATAGACTGTAATTTGCTGAAAGTTGTTTTGTAACCCTTTCCTTTTTTTCCAGGACACAGGCTACTTTGAACACAAACATAATATTCGACCTAAACCTTTCGTAGTCCAAAGCCCAAGCAGGTCATAACTTCTGCCTATAACTGGTGCATGATTTTTTTCCATAATCCAATGTGATTCAGCAATGTTGCTACTTCAGTATGTTGTAAATCCTTCTAATGAATGAAATGCTTGCTTCACAGCTTTAGTCAAACAGTGATTTCCAAGTAATAAAGAGATCCAGCTCTTAAATCATGGAAAGTGTTGATTCAGGTTACAACAACATCTTAGGCCACAGGATTCCTCAAATTCCATTAAGTTCAATATATCTTGCATCAGAGAACCTCTGGATATATTCTGTGCTAGCAAAACAGATACACCTAAGACATTTATTATGAATAAAACAGGAAAATGGACTAAAATGTGATTTAATGCATAAGGAATATAATTTAATAGGAATATTACTTTCCTTCATTAATTCCTACATTGCTGTAAGAATTTGAGAATTGGAAACATATTACTTTGTGATATATAGGAAATCAAGTATCTTGTACTTTGGTTTTAGTTTCTCTTGTCATCAGTGGTGTTTAGGAAACAGCGTGTAGCAAGAGAAAGTTTGAAAATTGTAATGACTAGCATAACTTTTGTGTTTACCTAGTAACACATAAGATCTGCTAATAAATGACTGGAAGTTCACAGTTACTTTTGCATCCTCTTGTTTTCCGGCACTGCTAATGAGCACCTTGTGGCTTATGACCATGCTTGTGGTGAGAGTGTTGACAATTGCATGTAAGTTATTAGCATTAAACCTGCCATTAACTGACAAGCCTGGTTTTTGTCTTCCAAGCACTGGCTCTTGATCTTGCTTTTTTTGCTGAGGAATGCCATGTGTAGCTCTCTCCCTTTCTAGGGATATTTGGCTGAGAAATCTGACAAATGAAAAACTGCATGCTTGCTTGGGAGCACGTAAGGCTTTTCTGAATTTCTTTGCTCTTGCCTCTGATAATAAGGAATGAGTTTTCTTGAAATGTATGCTAGTATGGTCTTATATGAATTCCTCTTAATAAATGTAAGTTAGTTGTGCATTTTGATTGCAATTTTTTAAAAGGATCTGTGCTTTAGGAATTATTAGCATTCATCTTAATTAAAAATATTTTAGTATTTATATAAATATTTAGTGATACAGCATACAAATAAATATTTAGGCATACAATGTGTATTTGCAGTCATAGTAGATTTGTAATAATAACAAAATGACTTGTTATTTGAGCTTGGACATTTCAGTAGATGTTGGCAATCATGTGCATTTGATTGGTAGCATTCAGCAAAAGTGATGAGATTTAAATTTCATTTCAAAAGCTCAAAAAACTTGATACTTTTAATATTCACCAGATGGTGAACATTTAGTCTGTGATCCTTGTACAATTAGCTAAAAGCAAACCACAGCGAAATCAGTTAATTTCATGCCCTAAATACATGTGATTTCAGCCTTGTAGTGCAAACATAAAGTCTACCTGCTCATCTAGATGCAAATTCCAATGAAACAGTGAGATTTGTTGATGAGTAGGAAAATATAGTCACCATTGTCTTAAAGCAAATCAATTCAGACTCAAATCTAAGTATTTCTACTATATTTTAGCTCTGTTGTACACTGCCCAGACTCACTTGTTTGTGAGATGGGAAGGTATATACATTGGTTTAAGAAATAAATAAAATAAAATTTATTTTCTGATAAAGACATTCAAATCCCAAAAGTAACTTTCCAACACAATTTCCAATCAAAGGTGAATTTAAATTGCATTTCCATGTTTATGTCTAAGAGAGGAATTGGATTTAAGGTCACTACTATGACCTTATGATATGTTGGTATATCACAGTCATTTTCCAAGGATACATTGAAGTTCTTCATTATGTAATTATTCAGAATCATTGCAAAAGTTTTTATTGTAATTGCTAGTCAAGTGATTAGCAACATAGATAGCAGCAGTTATGGATTTTAGGAAGAGTAGAGATATTTTCTTTACACATTGAGACCTAGACTTGAGTCTAGGCCATGGGTATCAAAATTGATTGCGTCACGTGGCATCACATGACGTATTGTGGCGATTTTTGCCTTTGCGGAGCCAGAGTGGGCGTGGCTTCCACATGATGCATCCAGCCCATGGGCTGCCACTTTGTCACTCCTGCTGTAGGCCATAATAAATGTTTGTTATCCTCATAACGTAAATCTATAGGTAACACTTGGCATAACCAACACTGTAGGCTAGCTTTCCACATGATTGCTTCCTGATTTCTTGGTACCACATCATGCAGAAATGCTTTTTCTCCATTATGCAATATTTGAAAGGGAAAGACTGGCTATATGTTTAGTAGCTTCTTAACTTTATTGTTTAATAAGTCCAAACCAATTTATTGCATTCATAGCTGTGTCCAAAAGGACTCTAAGCCATGTTATGTAGAGATAAGAGAACTTAAAATAGAAAAAAGGTGATATATCATGAGAACCTGCTTTTTAACATATCAGTGTATGTATTTTTAACAGTATGACTCATTTTCTGGATTTTGGCTAATCATATTTTTAATTGAAATGACCTAAAACCTAAATTTCCTTCCCTTAAACATTAGACAAGAATAATAAAATTAATGTTACCAAAGAGTTATTGCATTTAGCAATGACATTTTGAATGATAATATTGCAATGAACTCAATGGTAAATATACATTTGTGTAGTTTTGATTTTGGACCATTGAATAGTTTAATATAGAAACATTGCATGCATACTTTTCAATGTGAAACAAATGCAAGAAAATATATTTGCATAGTTAATTATTTTCTATGCCATCACAATTAACAGCCTGGTTTTCAGAGTTCCTTTTTTAGAACAATCAGGATTCATAAGAAGTTATATAGATTTATACCGACATCAAGAAATTCTTAGGAATTCAGATTACAGTGAAATGGCTGCAATACTGTTAAAGTTTTGCAGGCATACATCAATAGTATTAACATGTATAATTCTGGACTGAAGAGTATGAATATTATTGTTGCTTTTAACACAACAAACTTCAAAAGGTTCAATCACTAATATTAAATTGAACCTGATCAAGTTATTAAACTGTAGCATAAATTTTAGTGGACAGTGGTGAGAAAACATAGACAAAAGCTTGCACTGAATTCTTGTATTTGCATCCTCTTCTCTCATTATTGCTCTAGAAACTGCATGTGCCATTTATTTACCTTCTGTTCTCACTCTGATTTGAATCACGTATGCAGTACTCCCTCCGGTTTTGATGGCAGCAGTGGACGTAGCACACCCTCTTCCATTAGCACTGTTAGCACTATCTGTCCTACTGAGTTGAAAGCTGCAGCTAAGATGGCCCCCAACATTCCCTTAGAAATGGAGCTTCCTGGTGTCAAGATTGTGCACGCTCAGTTTAACACCCCTATGCAGATGTATTCAGATGACAATATTATGGAAACACTGCAGGGACAGGTTGCTACAGCACTCGGGGAAACACCCCATATAAGGTAATGGGAGCCATCCTGTGTGCTTAGCATACTGCATGAAGAATGCTGCCTATGTGCCAGCTATTTGCTTGTTATTCATTGAGGCTTTTAAGTATAGTTACCCCCATGCCACTTTAAAGGCCTTTCCCCATCGTTCATTGAAAGAGCACTTAACCCATCCTCAAGTCATCCAAAAAAAATCATATTATTGGCTATTTCGTTGTCAAGCTCTAC
Organism: Calamaria suluensis; assembly: GCA_032468135.1. Classification (NCBI taxonomy): domain Eukaryota; kingdom Metazoa; phylum Chordata; class Lepidosauria; order Squamata; family Calamariidae; genus Calamaria; species Calamaria suluensis. Next base: position 221,884 of record JANHFP010003716.1, read on the forward strand.
CCTGCCTCTGGAGCGTCTGCTATGTATTGGATGTTGGGTACTTGATTTAGATTGAGCAGAGGCCATTAAGCAAAGCCACTGATTAAACCCTGGGTCAACTGCCTTCCCTCTTTCTCAATATTGCTCTTGGCATAAACTGTAGCACAAGCCATTAAGCAAAACATGGTGAGGAGGAAGAGGAGGAGCCAAATGTTGTTGATTCAGTAAACAGCGCACACAACTCAAGTTAGCAGAGGCTGTTCCATTTCCCTTGCCATCCTCCCCTAACCTGGCAGCGGATCTCCAGGAAAGGGTAGTAGGAGAAGAGAGCTGACTGTCAATTCTTTGATCTCATCGAGCATTACCATACAGGCACCCAGACTGCTTATAATCATAGAAGCTTTTCCAGAAACCAAAAGAAAAGAAAGAAAATAAACACCAACAGGCATGCAGGGGTGGAGGTGGCAGTTGTAAGACGGTAAGGTGGAGCTGTTCAGCTGCAGCAAGTAATCGCCCAATGCCTATCAACTGTTTTTAAACACTGGTTTAACAGTCTTCAGAAAGAGTAATCTATGTTCAAAAGCAGACTGAGGAAAAACTGTGTGATGGGGAGATCATACTCTGAAATGGCAAAAAGAAGGTAGCTCTTTCCTGTTCCACTTAATAATATATCCCCACAGCTGCTCTTCAGTCTGATCCATGTCTCTGAGCCAGGGCTCAGTTGAGTTGGCTCATCTATTAAAAAGGAGGAAAAGATTTGTATGAAAAAAATCTGATGTCTACAGTGCCCAAAGCAGGATGGCCCTGGTAGACTGTGGCCAGAGTGGAGGGAGCATTTCTGCAGCAATCTCAAGTGCTAGATGATTTCATCTCCGTTATTAATCTTATCTGAACTTCAGACTGCAGATATCTGTCCAAAAATTTGCTTAGCTTCTTGAAAACAAAAATAGTTCAAGAATGTCTATATCTGATTAAAGATATCTTAAGTCCAGTTTCAATTCTTTTTATTTTTTTCCCATGAGCTATGTTCTATACTAGAAAATGAAAAACCTCAAAAGGAAAATTAATTTCATTGTCATTATGAAAATTGGGTAGGACTGTATCGGTCTATCGTTCATATTTAGATTTATAATTGTAGATGTATTAGCATTTTGGCCGGTTTATAATCAGAGAGCTTTATCCATCACTCAAGTTAGGTACAATATAATCCTATGCATAAAATTGCATTAAGAATTACTCCCAGGTAACTGATTATTTATAATGATACTTTGTGGCTGCAATCTGTGCTTACTTATATGATAGTGATATTTCTAAATATATATATTTCTGTCTTTCTTACTAATCAATTAACAATTTCTGAAGCGCTTTAAAATCTTTTGCTGGATTATTAATAAAGTTGGTTCTGTCTGGTATCTATTAATAGAATTTATTAATAGGGGAAAAGCAATCATGCTTTATGACACAATATTTTGAAGGTAACACTCATTAAATAAAGGTCATTGGATAATCTTGCTCCTTGAAACAAAAAGCAAGATTCTTCAGATATTATCAGTGAGTTATCTAGCTCAATGTTATGCTTTTTAAATTGGATGTACTGTATTTTATGCTTTTAAATATATATAAATAACTAGTTGAGTTGTGAAAGTTCGAAAAACAATGCATAAATATTCTTGAAGGCTACATTTATTTAAATTATGTGACACATTTTAAATTGCCAATATATAAGGATTCATTGATCATATTACTAATAAAAAAGTATCTGGAGCCCAGAAGGGAGCCAATTGTTTATGCTAGTATGTATGTTTCATTTTTGCATGTGTTTCATTGGGGCTTTTCATAATGAAGCTGGAATTATGAATGAAATGGCTGTATTACAAGTAGTGAAACCTGTTTTTGAAAACCATTCCAGAAAAAAATAGTTTGAAATGCTTTTGTTGTTGGACTTTGTTTTCATTAGACTCAAATGTAAGGATGATAACTTTCTGCTTGGGAATATTTTATGTGTAATAAATAATATTATCCTGAAAATTTCTTTGGAATGTAACACGATCAGGAGCTAAACTGAATAGGAACCTATTATGTTTAGAAAGATTACAAGTTTAAAAATTATGTACTTTAAACTACTTTTATTTAATGTATGCATTTCTGAAGTCCCAAGAGTTACTCTGTCTTGATTTTCTAGATATGTTTGTTGACATCTAATGAATTTCGGGGGACTAGTTTATTCTTTGTTTGTTTAAATGAAAATGTTATCATTTGCTATTGCTTCTAAATTTTTATTGTATTGTTACATGGTTATTTTTAGTATAACAATCTACTTTTTTATCTTTCTAATTTACTTTTTAATATTTTTTGAGCAAAAAAGCTATATTACCAGGGTTTTTCAATGATCAACATACACTAAAATGTAGAAATACACTGGGGAACAAACTGCTACCTATTCCTTTCCCAAAAATGTGTTCTATATAAACTTTTCAATCTGTATTCAGCTTGCCCTAATACTAACCATATGCAAGGGCAGAACTAAGTTACTGTAGCTCTTTTCTTGTTTTATGAAGCAAATACAATAGAAACCAAATGGCAGAATAATTTGTAATTATGAATCTGATACTAAGAACCACATAGAAAGTTCTGCCTGCTCAAAAGATGTTTGAATTCTTGTTCCTCAATGAATTTCAAGTATCAGACAACATACACTATCAGAATCACAAAGGCTTTCAAAAGCATTTTGTGATATGTTGGATATTCCTGACCCTGGAAGGTATTAAGAGCCCGTCATTTCAAAGAAAATGTCAAAAGTTCTTCTGTAAACCCAAAACTCTTGGTGTAACTGAGATAATTTTTCTGAAGTCACACTGTGTGAAAATGAATACATAGAGGTGCTCCAAGAGTCATTTTATAATGTACATGTTAATGTCCTTCTGTTACATCCCTTAATGATTATCTTTATTTCATATTTGTATGGTCTTTGCAGTGAGCCAGCACCTGCAGTACCCCAGTCTGATGTTTATAGGATGCTACATGATGATCCTCAAGGACCCAGCCAACCACGCCAGTCCGGTTCCTTCAAAGTGCTCCAAGACATGGTCTGCGAAGAAGCTGGTTAGTTACCGTATTGTATCTTTCATTGTTTAAGTTGTAGGAGGGAACATAGAGAAGCTTGCTAAATTTAGATATTTTTTTTATTCTGATCAGTACCTATGTAGAAGACCATAATTCATAATGCAAGGAAGCACTTAGGAAAAGGAAGCATAAATAAAATGTGTGATTATATCAATAAACATATAAATCAGGAGTATTACTTTAAAAGAGGCCATTAAAAATAGTATTTTTATGGTTAAAAAAAAGAGAGCAGTCCTTTTTATAGAAAGGAATATACTGTTTTAAGTGTACTTCTATACTGTTTTAATCAGTACTATACAGCGTTGTTTACTATAGTTTGTTTTTAGAAATTTATCTAAGCATTTACTATACAGCGTTGTTTACTATAGTTTGTTTTTAGAAATTTATCTAAGCAATTGGCATGGAATGCATGTATCTTAATCCAGACCCATTAAGCTGTTGGTCTTTTGATATGTTAGCTACCTGTGAGATCAAATTCCTCTTGACATTCACTTATTTTAATTTCAAATTTAATAGTGAGTAAAAATAGTAATATAAAAAAGTGTTAACATTGAACAGGGACATTCTTTGACAGAAGCAGAAAAAAAATCAAGGTACAACCCTGAAACATGTAAAATAAGACAAAATATTGACTGCATAGTCATTGCAGCCATCTTGAATTTCTTGATCTCTCCCCAGCATCCACCCCTGATAGTGAATTAAAATCATTTTATTTATATTTTAAAGAACAATGCAGAAATTACTGATCTTTTGTCAGTGTATTGAGTAATTTAAAAAAGGATTAAGAATTCTGTGATTAGGTTTTCCTATTCTCCATTATACAGATTAGTATCCCTCTCATTATTTTAAGGATGGAAAGTGATAGTTAAAAGAAAACTTTTTAAATGTTTTAGTCTTACTTTTCTAGAAAATCCATGTTAGTTCTACAAGAGGCAAAGCTTCTGGGAAAAGCTTCCCAGAAAAAAAATTCATTCTTCCACCAAAATCATACTTCGGAGACAGGCTTTTGGTAAATGCTATAAAAGGAAGTGATGAAATACAGTTTCCTCAGTTACTTCTTCCCTACCTTCAAGGGAGTTGTTTGAACCCGCTGATCGGTAATCCATCGTTCTTGCCCCCAGAACTCTAGGTGTGGAATAGACATGATGAACAGCAATTGTATCTTATCTGTATTTTTGTTTGTTTTGTTTCTATTTTTATATCTTCTTGTCAATCTTGACTCCTGGTGACTGCCTGGTCAGGTCCTTGCAGTTCACTTGCCAATATTATAGAACAGAACAGAACAGAACAGAACAGAATAGAATAGAATAGAATTCTTTATTGGCCAAGTGTGATTGGACACACAAAGGTCTTTGGTGCATATGCTCTCAATGTACATAAAAAGACAAGATACATTTATCAAGAATCATAGGTACAACACTTAATCATAGGCTACAAATAAGCATCAAATCATACTAGGAAACAATATCATTATAAATCGTAAGGATACAAGCAACAAAGTTACTATCATGCAGTCAGAAGTGGGAAGAGATGGGTGATAGGAATGATGAAAAGACTAAACTATTAAATATTTACAGAATGTTGGACATATATTTCCCCAAATTAAACAAATAAATAACAATTCTTTGTTTTTTATGCAAATGGCACCACTGTTTTGTTGGTAACCCAAGGCGGTTTTCTGCAAGATTGTAAGAAAACACATCTGGTTATAAATCAAACCAGATATAATAAACGTGGTGCCCTTTTCCAATGATGGCTCTTTCTTAGCTCAATAGAATGCAGACTGCACCATACATTTGCTGGGAATTTAATCCCTGCAGCAGTTGAATTATTTGGTGCAAAATCAATCAAACAACTTTAATCTGGAACAAAATCATTTTTATTATTTCTATGTAGAGCACAGTTTAACATTTTGTAAAATTCTGATGGTTACAAAGAGGTAGAATCAAGACTTTTATGTTCTTTCTATTGACATCTAGATGTGTCCCAGGTGCACCTTGAAATTAGAGTCCAGTCTTTTAAGAATAGAAGCCAAGATCTGGCAAATACTTTTATTTGCTTGGCTATGACTTAACCCAATTTTAAGGGGACTGCTTCCATTCATAATTTCTGATAGGTATAAATCTACTCGCTGGAGAAACACCGCAAGTAAATCACTTTCCTATGGCCTTTGTCCAGAATGTTGTTACCCACTGGTTTAAGAAAAGCCAAAAAGGTTGTTAAGCAGCATTTTGGATATGTAGAAATCCAAAATGACTGCAGTCAAATTACAAGGATTTACCAATCCTTACAACATTGCCAGAGACACTCTCCCACAAGCAATTTTCCAAAGAATATGCCTGCAAAATAGGAGAGATTAAATAAGATGGACATGTTTTCATCCAATATGAACATTATTTCAATATATGGACAAATCTAATGCTTTTATTGTTGTTGTTGTTGTTGTTTTATTCATTAAACATGAACTCAGTCAACTGAATATTTAAAAATGTGTCACAAATATCATTGACTGGTGCTGATGGTTGATATGGGTTGCTGCAGCCTCCTAGGTATCAACCAATTACCTTCTTAAGGTGTATGATGTTCCGAGTAGCACAGTTTTTCAGTTTGGCTGGTGTTATTGCAGGAAACTGCAATTTTTTGATGGGTTTTGTAAAATTCTTGGACATGGTACCAAGTGCTCCGATGACAATAGGTATCACTGTTACATGTTTCATCCATAGCTGTGTAGTTTTGATGGCCAGGTTTCACTATTTTGTGATTTTTTTCCAGTTCTTTTTCTTCTACTCTGGAATCTCCTGGTGCAGAAGTATCATCATCATCATCACTAATTTTTGTATAAAGGGTCCACTGGTAGATAGAATTATCAGAATGATATAATCCCGATAATTTAGTTATTTGACAATAAAGATTACTTTGAATTTGGTGAGTTAATTACATGTGGAATTATTTAAAGAAGGATTAAGGTTTACTTTTGACTGTTCTATTTATTTATTGTGCTCCTTCTTTCCTTCCTTCCTTCCTGGTTAATGGTGGTTTGGAAGCAGAGGGGGGCTGAAAAACACAATTAATATATGTTTGGATGCTGTGACTGCACTTAATGACTGGAAAAGTGCTGTTACTACCTCTTTACAGAAGGAAATATAGCAAAAATAACTGTAAAAACTGAAGGAGTACTTTATTAAAGGTTATTTGGGAAGGATTTGCTGAATTTTAATCAAAAAGAGAGAACAAATAAAATTTGAGGAAGGAGAGCACTTTTTAACAGTTTAATGAGAGGTAGTATTGATATAAAGCAGCACAACTCTAAGATGCTTAACTCTCACCTTCTTTTTGTGATAAATAAATCCTTATCCTTTTGCCAGGGCCAGTTTTGCCCAAATATACTTTTGTAATAGACTCCACCAAAAATCCCTGAAAAAGCCCAGCATTGACTTATATGCATTGGATAAGGTTTTCCAACTTTTGGGGGACAGGAGACATTTTTAATTTTGATAGCATATGGCAGGAGCAATAGGGAGCATGGTCACGCACAATACACCCATCTGCTAGAGCTGAACTTCAACCTGCCATCCCTGCATCCCTCCCTCCCTCCCATCATCTTGATTGGTAGAATCATTTAAGATATCAGTTGGGATTAGGAGCCTGGCTGGCACAGAGGGTTAATAAAAAGGGTGCATGGTGTGTTTAAAATTGCATTTCCTTCTCTCTTTTAAAAGTTGTACTTTATTAAATTCATACAAAGAATTAAATAAAAAAGAACCAAAAAAGGGGGAAGTGGGATAGGGAAAAGAGAAATAAAGATAGAAATAAATAAAAACAGAATCATATTTGACTTTAATCAATAGTTATAAATATACATTAACCTTTTGATTTGAAACTCAATAATACTCAGTATTTCTATGATAATAAACAATTCTAATAGTAAAATTCAAAATTAATATACCATTTCAGTCTCAAGCAAAAAATCCCAAGGTGATTTCCACATAGAAACAAAACTAGACAAAGTCTTTTTAAAAAAAATCAAAGTATATAGTTTCACGATTTCAGAGAATCCCATTAACTTCAACATCTCCTCCAGTGTGAGGGATCTATGGTTCTTTTCACCTCTGTGCACATAGCCTATGACCATATTGAAGAGTTGTGGGTAGAGAAAGGATGACACACGCTGCAGCTGTTTCCAAGATTTATTTCAGTTCCGTACAAAAGACAAAACCATCAGCTGTGGCAGCTCTTTATAAAGGCAGCTGTCTGCAGCTTCAGCCACTAGTGAGCAGTTAAATCTCCCACTCAACAATTATGGTTTCCAATTGGTTCTTGTTCATGTTCACCTGATTGGTTTATGTACCTGCGACTCACTATCTAACACATATTGTGTTTGTATTATATTTTCTTCTAAATTACTTAGCTTCAAGCACTGCTTTCAATTTTTAAGTTTTTTATTATTATTTGTGGTTCTCTGTCAATGGCACTCAGAATAAGTATGGATTCTGAATATATAATGCCCAGACAAATAAACTTTTCCATTGTGTTTGATGACTACTTAAAAATGTTTAATTCATAGAATCTGACCTCCACCAAACCTAAATGGCAGTCCAGAAACAACAGGATTGGAATCAGCTACATGGGAGAAACATTACATTAATTCATATTGTTTTATTTGTCTTGTTTTATTCAATGTATTTATCAGAAACCCTAAAATGCTTCCATTCTAACTCAAGACACAGTTGCTGAGATATATTTCCAATGAATCAAATAATACCAATATAATGTCAGAAAATTAATGGAAGGTAAAAATACAAGTTTAGTTTAGTTTAGTTTATTTAGATTTCTATACTGCCCCTCTCCTAGGACTCGGGGCAGTTTACAGCCGATTAAAAGACAAACAATACAATACAATAAGCTTTAAAATTTAAAAAACTATATACCCAAAGGCTGT
>JANHFP010003716.1:291597-302368 GCA_032468135.1 Calamaria suluensis
CAGCAGACCCTTTCATGACTTGGTCTGACATGCAAGTGGGCTGCTTGTTCACAAGTGATTCATGTCTTGACAGGATCACTTATTCTTTGCTTTGGTTCACCTGTAGAAGAAAGGAGTTGAATATATGAAGAAGATTTTCAACTCTGACTCCCCTAAAGCAAAACATTTAAAATTTGCTGCTGCATACAACCTTGGCCGAGCTTACTATGAAGGACGTGGGGCTCCATTTTGTGAAGAAGAAGCTGAAAGGTAACCTTTCTTTAAAATGCATCCATGTATGGGAATATCAGCCTGACAATTTTGGAGAAAATTATAATAATATAGTCTGAGCCATGATTTCAGCATAAAGGTCCCCATTTTGAGACAACTTCTTTGGGTGCTTCTAGATGGAGAACTCTTCATATTAACAATTAAAATAATTTCATGGCTGTTATTTATTTCCCTCCTGAATAGATTTTGAATTGAAAAGGAACAAAAATTGCAGGAAAATGTCGGAAGTTTAGAAATGGAAGTTGCCTAGAGCTCCCTCTAAGCTTTATGATTGACACTGAATAATTTCACAATAAAAATCCTGTTATGAAACACCTTTTTTTGTAAAGGCCAAGTTTCCAATTTGATGCCAATGCATAGATAAGAGACTTGTGGTCTTCCCATTGATGTTGAACTGCAACACCCAAAATGCTTTAGCATTGGTTATGCTGGGTGGGATTGCTTAGTTTGATGGTTTTTGAAAAACTAAGTTTCACAACATCTGAGAAACTTCCTCATGGCTATGAATGAAAAAAGGAATAATCTAATCACATCACTGTTGCTATTGTTTTCTAGATTATGGTTTTTTGCTGCAGATCATGGGAACCCAAAAGCAAGTGTAAAGGCTCAGAGTACACTTGGAATGTTGTATTCAGCAAATGCTAAGGATTTTAAAAAGGTAGCTTCTTCTTCTTCTTCTGGGGTAGTTTAACTGGGCAAATGGAGTCTCTTTCCATTTGGAAATGGTAAAAGAGGCAGCAAGATGAAGAGAACTATAGAGACCCAATGTAGTATAGTGATTAAGGAGTTGGACCAGAACTGGAGAAACCCAGGGTTTAATCTCTCAGCCACAGAATCTCACTTGATGATTTTGGGTCAAAGGCTCAAACAACATTCTTGAGTGATTTATCTTCTCTATTGGGTAAAAAATAGTACCATGTTTCACTGTTGTTTTAAAACCTACGCAAAATATCTGGCAGCCTGAAAATAGAATTATGTCTATAAAGAACATTACGTTTATTTTAAATTGCAAATTATGGTGTCTCATTTTTTCAGAATAATGAAACGTAGGATTATCTAAACAGCAAAGGTAACTGCTAAAGAATGTCAGCTGCATATACAGTATCACTGCCATTTTGAAGATTGACAATCTTCATATTTCTGGGTAGCTACAAAGGCAATTACTAAACCTGAAGCATAATTCTTGGCCCTCTATCAGTCCACATAGCTTGAATAGAGCAAAAATCTTGTTCTTCCTGCCCAAATGATTTTTGGAAAGTTGTTTTTCTGCAGGCGTTCTTTTGGCACTCCGAAGCTTGTGGGAATGGAAGCTTGGAATCTCAAGGCATCCTTGGGATTATGTATCTTCATGGACGTGGCATACGTCACAACTTGAAGGCTGCTTTGCAGTGCCTCAATCAGGCATCAGATCGAGGAAATGTCTATGCTNNNNTTCAACTCCCAGAGTTCCTCAGCCAGCAAAGCTCTGAGAGAGACTCTGGGAGTTGAAGTCCACAAGTCTTAAAGTGGCCAAGGTTGGAGACCCCTCCCATAGAGGACTGTGGGCACCATCTGGACTTTTGCCTTCCCCCCACCACAACATCTCACAGCAAAATGCATTGGTTGTACTACCCATGAGAAAGCTAAGAGCAGCATCTCGCTGTCCTGTCATTCCTTACCTTTTCTTGCAAATTCCCAACATATCCAAGGAAGAGACGGGCGGATTCCACTCCGACAATTGTCATGTACGCCGCAACCAGTAAGCATTGGTAGTAAAGGGGCAGCAAACTAAACTGTGGGGACATAAAAAGAGATGGGGGGGGGAATCTGCCAATGGGCCCCTCCTGCTACGTTACTCCTGTCCCCCTCCAGAGCCTTTTTTTTTTTTTGTCAATAAGTACAAGGAAACAAGTAACAGTGTACACATAGGCATTGGCACAAAAATTGGCAGGAATAAAAGCATATAAATAGGCAAAACGTAGCCATAAACACATGGAGTGATTACAAATAGATGGGGACAGTAGGACAGGGATGGAAGGCATGCAGGTGCACTTATGCACAGCCCCCTTAAGGACCTCTTAAAAATCAGGAAAGGTCCATGATAGACAGTTTAATTTATTTATTAATTTCATTTATATACCGCCCCTCTCCATGGACTCGGGGCGGTTTACAGCCATTTAAAACCAGGAACGATACAACACATTACTATTAAAATTTAAAAAACAAATATCGGATGGCTAATTAAATTTCAAAATTTCAAAATATTTAAAATTTAAAATATTTAAAAGTTTAAGCAACCCCTAACTTCTCAACTGAATCCCTCCCAGGCCGGCCTGGCAGAAGAGGTAAGTTTTTAATTCCCGACGGAATGACTTTAAGTCGGGTAATCTACGCAGTGCTGGTGGAAGTTCATTCCAGAGGGTTGGAGCCCCCACAGAGAAGGCCCTCTTCCTTGGGGTCACCAAACGGCACATAGCGGCCATTGGGACCCTCATCAGGCCCTCTCTGTGGGATGGTACCAGTCGCTGGGAGGTATTTTGCAGGAGGCGGTCTTGCATATACCTTGGTCCAATGCCATGGGTCGCTTTAAAGATGATCACCAGGGCCTTAAAACAAACTTGGAAGACCACTGGGAGCCAATGCAGCTCACGTAGGAGAGGGATCACCCGAGAAAACCCTGGGGCTCCCATAATGACCCGTGCGGCCGCATTTTGCACCAATTGGAGTCTCTGGGTACTCCCCGAAGGGAGTCCCATGTAGAGAGCATTACAGTAGTCCAGGCGGGAGATGACCAAGGCATGTGTGACTGCATACGGCATCCCTGTCTAGAAAAGGGCACTACTGGCGTATCCAGTGGACTTGATACAATAGATATTACCAATAATCTTGGCAATTAGTATCATTTATAAAAACAAAGTTATGTCTTTTCCCCAACTTTTTTACCCTTCAGTCCCAAGTCAATGGGGAATCCTAACACTTCCCCAGCAGGGAAAATTGCAAGTTGCTGGGTAAGTCTCTCCCACCTGTGTGCTCTCCCCAGCCCCCCTGCACTTGCACTTTTCCCCCAACCTTTACTGTGCTTCCCTCACCCTTGTATACCCTCCTTGACCTGTGCTGCCTCCTGTGCATTCTCCTGCACCCTCCCCAACCCATGCAATACCTCTCTTGAAAGTGTCTCTGATCAATGCGGTGCCCTTTGCTCACCCTTTCTCTGACCTTGCTCTGCTTCCCTTGTGCCTTCACACACCCTCCCCAACCTGTGCTTCTCATGAACCCTCTACCTTCCTGCATGGAACTTGCAACTTCCCGCTGAGTTCCCCATTGAGCTTGGGTGTGGAAAGCAGGAAGTTTCTTCACCTAACAACTGTGGAATTCAATTAATGACTGCAATTGGGACTATAGGGATTGCCATCACTAGGCAACTTGGTTGTGCTTTACAGATGCATCACTTAATGACAGCAATTTCAATCCAATTGCCATCATAAATCAAGGACTACCTGTACATGAACTTAGGACTTATAAATTATGCCATATTTTTCTATAATGCTGTTAGACTTTTATACAAAAAGTCTAGACTTTGGCAAAAATGTTCTTTTATTTTAATTATACTTTCATGTTCTGAAATTACTAACTTTTTACCTTATGGTGCATTTCCAAATAGAGTAATAGAAAATGACAATGTTGAAAAGATAGCAGAGGAAACAGATTGTCTTCCTTTTTACATAAGCAGAGGACTTGCAATGGCTTCTTTCTACTTGGCCAGATGCCTCCAGCTTGGCCGAGGAATCCAAGTAGATTCGGCAGCAGCTAACAAATATTATTCTAAGGTAAGAGGGGAGTGGCTCTATCTTTTTAACTGGATGTGAGTTTACTTCCTTTAAGTTTACTATTACTGTGATATATGAAATAGAATTATACATAAAAATTAAAGTGTTTATTACATATCTGAAAAGAACTAATAAAAATGTTATTCAATTATCTAATTGACGTACTTGAGGCAGGTTTGTGCCCCATTTGTTGTTTATTGCCACTTGATTTAGAAGATTCAAAACCTAAATAAATAATACAGACATAAATGATACAGACATAATCATGCAAATTCTAAATAAATACTTTTACTATTCATGTGTTTATCAAAGGCATGTACTACTGTATATTCTATAGCCAGCAACTATTGCTGCTTTGAAGAGTAGGGAATATCAATTTCTGAATAAGTCTACCATATTTCCAGGTTCATATACTCCCTGCCTTCTCCACTTCCATTTTTAGATTAATTAAAAGTTTATGGAGGCTTTACTTGTTAATCTTAAAATTACTGGGAACAAAAGAGTTTTATGAGCTATGGCTTGTAGCTGGCTTGTTTCTAGTAACTATAGTTAACATCACTCACTTTTTCTCCAAGCTCAGACCACATGGCAAGCTGCAAATACTAAAAAATGAAGCGAAAGCATTTGAATTTCTTGAAAGATTATATGGAGGGAATGTGCCAATCTAGGTCAAACTATGATTTAGTAGTATTCTTGACTCAGCTTCTTGTTTGTGTTTCACTTTTTTTTAAATTAAATACCTTCTGACTGAAATTTGACATTTTCTGTGGAATAAATGTGACCATCCTCTATAAACAATCACTTATTTTTCTTTTTCAAATATCAAATAAAATAACCAATTGCCAGTCTTCATTTTAACTACAGCAATGATACAGTGAATTTATAATCTAAGAATAGTAATAATGATGCTTTTAATATTGTTAAACATGTGCCTATCCTAGGTTCCTGTGATGAAGAAGTTGATAAATGGACAAAAATGCCAAACCCAGTCTAAATATCTGGCAATTAGAATTCAGTTTAACTTTTTCCGTGATAGATGTTCCATATGGGAAATTTACTTGCCATATCAGTTTATCTTGAGATATTAAACAAAAGGAAATAGAAGATTAAGGAGATCAAGTATATTTTTAGTTTAATGATGTAACCCAAGAAAGTTTAGGGAACAATATCTACTAGCAAAGTGAGCTTGTAGAAGACACACAAGATCAATCTTATTTTTTAGAATATATTTTTGTCTGTTTTTAAAGGCATGTCGATTGGATCCTGCTTTAGCTGCTGATCTTGAGCTGACTGCAAATCATGGGAGAATTTAGAATTTTATTTCACTGAATCTTAAGCAACATATTTCTTTCAGGTTCTGATTAATGGGAACAAACTCTTGTCTCCCTTATTCTTCATTCATATAAATTTCCTTCAGTAAAGTTATAACATTGTTTTGTAAAGTTATTCTTTAATTCTGTTAATATAATAAAAGTTGACTGATAAACATTGAGTACATTTCTGAAGGCATTTGCAATCAGCGATCCTTGGTTAACGTGGTGTGCTATGTCAATACTCTGCCTTCCATAATATTTCTTGTGATCCTTTGTAGTTATAGTGAAGAAAGTTTGGCTAGCCCCTCAGAAGAAAAAGAAAGGCTCTAGTCCTTGCCTTAAGTATAAATTCTGACATAATCATGAGGTTTATAGCATGCAATTCTCTTGGGTTTCTCAAAACTGATTTCAAACAAGATCATTTCTATATAGAATGAGTTAAAGAATAAAGAAAAAGCATAAACAAAGTATTCATTAACTTAAACCAGTTTCTTTCATACACTGATAAAGAATAGAAATCACTGTAGGTAGGCACACTGTAGGTAGGCACACATCATCTTCAGATGCTGAAGAAATGACAAAAGAAATACAGAAAACCTATTATTTATTTATGATGCATTGTCAGGTTGGAGGCAAACAAAAGGAAAATGTAGCCAGTCTATTACATAGCTGCGCACAGCTTTTATATGGATTCTGTCTTTTAGGTTAAAAAAAAAGGTTCCCAAAAACCTCAGGAAAACCTTGAGTATTTGTCACATCAGAGTGCTTTCAGTTTGTGAATATAAAAGTGCCAGGAATTCTTCAGTTGTCTTGAAGAAATATAGACTACTTAGCTATACTGCCTAAGATAATATAGTTTTAACAAGTTGTATACTGATTTAGTAGGCTTATGACACAGTAATTATTTTTAATTACTATAAAATGTATGAAAAAACTTTACCCAATATATATTAAAAACATTTCATTGCACACTAGAAAGAACGCTGCGAACACTAAATTAGCAGTGTATCCTTGTATAACTAATTTAAAAAATAAATTAAAAATCCTTTAAAAGCCCTGACTTCCTAAAACATTCTTCCATAGTTGCTGAAAAATCGTATTTTTTTTGCATATAGTTAAATACACCTCTACTATTACACCATTTGAATAATTACTTCAAATCAGTAAGTCCTGAAATTCCTGGTAGACACAGGTTACCAACGGTGATATATAGATAATACATTGCAGAAAAAAAAAGATTATAATTCAGGCCTTTATGCATTGGATCAGTAATTACTGTAATGTGCATTGCAACACATCTGTGTATTTAAAATTATAGCATAAGGTTCATTGTTGTTGTAAAGAACAAGCTAATTTGCTTAATGTGTGAATCACTAGGATTTTTAAAAAACAAATATAAAAAGATCAACTTGTCTCATATTTGCTGGATTGTGGCTCTTTTCTTTTGCACCTGTTGGCAAATACTGTCTTTGAGACATACGTATCTGAAAATACTGTATTGTTTTTTTTAGTATGACACATTAATAAATTAAGTTCAGAATATAAACTGCTACTCTAACAATAACTTAACTGCTCTCTTATCTGTTCTTTAAATGGATAAACTGGCAACCTTGACATAAAATTAAATAACAGTGTAATAGCCCTTTTAAAAGAGATACTTTACAGAAAACATACCCTGGAGAACATCAAAATGGGCTGAGTGATTCAACTGCACTTCAATTTATTAGGATGATATGGTATTTATATCATGCTTAAGGCTGTTTCACTCACAATGTATTTCAAGATAACGCTAAATTTTGGTTGTCTGTCACGTTCAAACAAATACAGTTCTCTGAAACAGCACTCCCAACTTTCAAACTGTAATTATGAAGCAGTGCACTCTACTTTTATAATTTATTGCTTACAAAGGCTGCAAACTATGGAAAATCTTTGGTAAAAATAAAAGCAGTAAAATTTACACAGTATCTTTACATATATTGCACAACAAGGCTCATCAATACACAAGAAAATAGAGGGTCAGTATCCTCAGCGAAAAAAATAACTGTACAACATCCATTAAGATATCACTAAAGCAACATGCCTTTTGTAAATGTTTAAAATATTTTATATTTCATATATCTTATATTAACATTCACATTTCAATCTGTATCTTAAAGAGATTTATTCATATAACAAGTTCAATAAAAGCCAGAAACTACACATTGCTGGCATTCTAACCTATCATCTGTTCTTTTCAAGTCTGCTTTGCTTTGTGTAAATCTAAAAAAAAGAAAAATATACAAATGCTCAGAAGTTTTCAGTCAATCCTCTATGGAAAAGAGGGAAATGTTTAATGTCTATTATTACCAACAGACATTCTTCTTACTAATTCACCTAAACATTCAAACCTGAGCTGCTTTAACCTTCTCTAAGTGAATTTGCAGTTCAGGACACAATTCAAGTAGCAGCATTTCCAATAATACCTAAGAGGGGAAAAAATAAAATTGACATTAGAACATCAAAGATCACAGTATAAACTGAAGCACAATTTACTTCTTCTGAAAAGACATTTTGGGGACCTCAGAATGGACAATTTAGGGGTTTCAGGAAGGCTGGGCATTACAAATAAGGTAAAAGGTCTTATTGCCCAGCCCACGTTTCCTGATCTGCAATCAACTTTAAATAAATGAATCTGAATATTTTGTGTATGGAAGTATAATGAAAAGGTCTCTCAACGAGACAGAAATATCTCTGTTCTGCAATACGACTGCTCTGTGTAACACCAAGTACACAATATGCACGATTGCATATGTGTACACTGCCGTCCATCATTTTCCCATTTTCCAGCTGGTTCAAGCATGGTACAGGGTCAAATTATTATATATTGGTGTTAACTGAAAACAGAGACCTCCACCCATTCCAAGTTTAAAAAAATGTTATATGAAACACTATATTAGACAGTGAAGCTTCTAAGATCTGAGAAAGGATCAGTTTTAAATAACAACCCCACAGTCTGAATTAAACTCACATAAAGAAGATGCTTATTGGCCTTGGTTTCTTGTAGTGCATTGAACACTTTGATTACACCATGGCGAGCATTTTGCTGTCCAACGAGACTTTGGAGTGTGTCTGAAAGAAGCATTTTTAAAAAATATGTTTGACTCTTGCTTTAATATTTTCAACCATTTGTGAAGAAATACAATATAATCTAAAAACTTCAGTGTATAATGAAATAGGAATATATCCACAGTAGTGTAATAATGTAAAGATCCAAGCTGAGTGTAATGCTAACAAAACAGTAAGTCTAACTACTATAATAGAATAAAAGTAATGATGGAAGTCCAACTATCTCCTTGTACTCTGTTATCTAAATTATTTCTCCTCACTCTGAAGTCCAATACCATGGAAAAGCCATTGTAGTGCAGTACAATGGTTAGAATGCAGTATTGCAGGCTAACTCTGCCGACAGCCAGCAGTTTGATCCGGATCTGCTCAAGGTTGACTCAGGCTTCCACCCTTCCAAGGTCAGTAAAATAAGGACCCTGATTGTTGGGAGCAATATGCTGATTTTCTAAAACACTAGAGAGTGCTGTAAAGCACCATGAAGCGGTATATAGCAGTAGCACTTAGACTTATATACTGCTTTACAGTGCTTTATAGCCTTCTCTAAGTGGTTTACAGAGTTAGCATATTGCCCCCAACAATCTGGGTCCTCATTTTGCCAACCTTGGAAGGATGGAAGGCTGAGTCAACCTTGAGCCTGGTGAGATGCAATCTGCCAAACTGCTGGCAGCCAATAATCAGATGTAGCCTGCAATACTGTACTCTAACCACTGCGCCACCGTGGCTCTATATAAGTCTTAAGTGCTATTGCTATCGCTATTAGATGGCCAAGGAGATGATTTACTTAAACAGGTTTGTTCATCAATTTGACCTCTATTATCCAAAGAATGTATATACTAGCATATGTAAAAGTAAAAAGTTGAGACTGCAATGTTATTATCCTATTCTACTGCTCTCATAAGAATTGGAAGAGTCATTTTTTCCCCTTTTGCTCTATACTTTTCTTCTTTTCCTCCCACATTTTCTCTTTTCATTTTCTTTTATATTTTATATCCTGATAAACTTAAGTTTATCTTAATAAAAATTTGAAACAAAAGAATAATGTTCTAATTTTGAAATAATGTCAGAATATCTTACCTGGAATGTTTTCAAGTAGTTTCTGCTGTGCTTTCTGTTTTATTTCTTTACTTTGCTGCTCACTTATAGGCTTTGTGCTGGATGCCAGTTTCCCATTTGGCCAAAATGCATCTCGAAATATATTGATATAGTAAACAAGCATTGGCTCACTGAAGATCCAATTTACAGTGTCACGAATTTGTCTTGGAGAAAAAGCATTAAGAAAAAAAAGTTTTAACCTTTTTTTCCCTTTCTAAAAAGATATATATATCTTATAGTTATAAGATATATATATAACTTTAGTTATAAATTGTATGTATGTAAGTATGTATGTATGTATGTATGTATATAATTTCAAACAATAATTTGAAAATATCAAAGCAAATGTAAGTATACCAAGGAATATTGAAAGGTCATGAAGTCAAACAAGTGAGTGTTTAGAAGAAAATGGCAAACAATTTAAACATTTAATATAATTTATACAATAGTCTGTGACTTTTTGTATATCCTGTATTTAGATAGTATAGAATAGTTAGTATTATGAACATCCCCTATGCTATTTAAACAATAACAGCATGGAGTGATTGGAATATGTTCTATCTGGAAATAAGTAACCTTGCAGGTAAAATTGCTAAGGAAAACCATGAAAATAGTCTCAAACTACCATTTTACAACTAAGATCATTTTAGAAAAATGAAAGCTAATAGTAATACCAAATACATCTAGCAAAAGTGGAATTTGGATGGAACAACTTGAAGAGATACTGTTCGGATCAGCTTTCCACAGTCCTAAAAAGCACAATGACCAGGAGTGTTCAGCTGGCGGAGGAATTCTGGGAGCTAAAGTTCACATCTTAAAGTTGCAAAATTTGAAAAACACTGTTTTATACATTACAGTGGAAATAATAGTAATTAACCATAATTATAATTATAGTAATAGAATAAATTGTTACCATTTGTAACTGCAGTTTAAAACACAACATTTTAATAGTTGGGGTATTTATTTTTTATTTGGTTTAAGGTTCTAATCACAGAAATAAACATATTTCTTGATGTGCTACTTTTTATAAATGTGCAACACATTTACTATATAAAAAGGGTAAGTTTAAAAAATGGCACAGTAGTCAATCTACAGTTTGACACAATATAATTTAATTAATTTAATTTAATTTATTAAATTTATATACCGCCCCTCTCCTTGCGGACTCGGGGCGGTGTACAGCCA
>JANHFP010003717.1:8093-23806 GCA_032468135.1 Calamaria suluensis
TCAAGAGCCAATATTCTTTTATTTTTAAGTTCGATCCAATCTTTGATCCAAATCAGTGCTGCCGATTGGTAGTACGCTTTCCAATTCGGCAGACCGAAGCCCCCTCTCGTCCTGGCATCCTGCATTATAATTTTCTTTATCCTAGGTTTTTTCCCCTCCCACACAAATCTTGAAGTAATTTTATCTAATTTTTGGAAAAAAGGTTTGCCTAGTTTCACCGGTAAAGTTTGAAAGAATGTACTTTTGGAAGTACATTCATCTTTAAGGCTGTGATGCGGCCTAACATTGAAAGTTGGAGTTTCCCCCATATTTCGAGATCTTTTTCAATTATTTTAACTAATCTATCATAGTTGTCCTCTTTCAATTTTTTGCATCTTTCAGTTAACCAAATTCCTAAATTTGGTCGCAATCTTTAGACCTAGTGTATTTTCTAATTCTACTCTTTGCCTTCTGGTATGATTTTTAATCAAAACATTCGTTTTTTGCTTATTGAGTTTGAATCCTGCCAATGTCTTCCTGCAAATTTTAAATTAGCTGATAATACTTGAGATATATATTTTTCTAAAGTACATAGATGTCTACTTTAGAAATCAGCTTTTACTTGCATAGTACTATATATTTTGATATGATGAGACTTCTGACTATAGACTGTTGAAGGTTTACAACTTAATGATACTAGGTTATTTCTGTGAAAGGGAAAAGACAAGGATTTCATTATATTTTAGCCAGTGTGATGTATCACATTCTTTGTACATGTTGTCTGAAGGCAATAGCACAGGGAGATATCCACTGGGACCTTGCTGTAGGAGAAAACTATAATTTGGATAATGGTATTTCCAGCTGTACAGATGGTCAAAGTTGATGGTGACAGATAAATAATTCCAGATGAAACCAAGCACATGTTCATACTGAATTCAAAAGAACAACCATAAACTATAGATGAAAATGTGTACTGTGCTTAGACTATAATAATATGTACATAGAAAAATAAATCTTTAGACGGAAGTCAAGTGTAATGCCCTAAAAATAACAAACTTTACACTTTGGCATAAGTGTACTATAAAGTCAACATAATTATTAAGACTTTCCACACTTTTTTAAAAAAATAAATCTTAATTATTTAATGAAGAAACATTTGAACAGGGCTCATTTGTGCAAAAAAGCATTTCTGTCTCTTTCTTTACTCACCACTTAAAATTTGTCTAAGCTGGGTAAAAAGGCTGAAGTAGGCTGGGTAAAAAGACTGAAAAGCAAAGCCATAGGGCCCCTTATGTAATATGTATAAAATCAACATTCACTTGGCCACTAGGTAAATATTATGCAATAAAATATAATACTATTTAATTAAAATATTCGGTATAATTAAAAACCAAAGAGCTAATGTCAATTAGCTTCCTTAGAAGTAAGCATGAAACCCAACATTCCATCTAAATACAAATGCCTTTGAATATCAGATAGGAGAACTAGCTGAACGTCCTTTGGCACAAGAATGCAAGAAACTGGAAACCGCTGCTAAAGAGACTGGAGGCCATTTCATTTGACTTTAAGTATTTTTAGCATCGAAAAGTTGTTTTTAAATGTGCTTAAAATGTAATTGCTGACTCAAACAAATATTTTTTTGGAAATAAATACACAGACGTACTTATTACTGTCCCAATGTCAGCCATAAATCCTTATTGATATAAACATGGTCTCAGTCCTGTGTGCTTGATCAGTGTATAAAATAGTTCTACACCACCTTGAAAGGAAAATGTCTGTTCTTTACATTAACAATGAAATTATTTTAATATGAAGCCTGATTATGTAATAACATGATTTTCTTAAACTGAAAAAATATGTATCTATATAATTACATCTTTAATGTAGACAGTGTTACTGTAGAACTAAAATAAAAGCACAGGACTCAGTTCAAAGTATGCATTAAAAAAATCTTCCTTAAATTTATTTCATAAATGCCCTTATCCTTAAGAACAAATATATAATTTGAACTTGCTCAAAGTTTTAGTTACTTTCTGGTTGGAATTACTAATGAAAAAACTTCTCCCTAAAGATCTGTATTTACACAGGTCTAGAAAAGGTTTCCTTTATCATTTTTAAAAGTAAAACAATGTGTTGTGATCATACAGTAATGTTCTTATCCTCCAAATTATAACACCAATGTTCAAGGAGCTTTAACTTTGAGGATATATTTTACCTTTGGCATTTTTCCTATGTAGTTCCCCTTTTCCAGTTCTACCATACAGTTTTGAAATTACTAAAAATTAGCACCCTAGAAATTCTACAGGAAAACAATGGTGCTGAAAGCCTAGGCAGAAAAGAGGGTCTTTTTAATTGGTAACAGACTGTTGGAATGAAATAAGGTTTATTTTTGCATACATTAGTACAGGGCTGTCAAATTCATAGCCTATGCGTCACACGCTAGCCATGCCCACCCTTGTTTTAGTGAAGGAGTCACAATATGTAGCAAAGATAAGTGGATTTCAGCCCTGCAGGCACTATTTAGAAATAATTCTATCCCCATTTCTTCCTTCATCATTCCTCTTCTGTTTCCAATAACAGCTCTATTCATATACTCTTTTCCCAGAACTATACATGTGTCACTAATGAAAAGGAGGGGTGTGCATAAGAGCACTAGCAAGCCTACCATTCCTGTCCTAATGTTCTCTTTATTTGTATTCATTTTTGTATTCAATTCATGCTTATATATATTACCTAATATGTAATCAACAAAATAAATAAATTAAAAAAATCCAAGAATATGGAATAATACATTCCTTGGCTTTTCAGATGCCATAGTAATATTTTTAAATGATCAGATTATGAATCTATTCAATAATTATGGTAGATAAGAAACTCACTATAGAATATTATGGAATAAAACCAGGATGGCATTATATAGTGGCAAATGAATTGAGTCAACATGCAGCAAGGTTTTCTCACTTCAGCCTAAAAAACTGTGTAACAACAAAATAAAATGGAACTCTCCAGTTTTCAGTTGAGCAATTAAGTGCATATCTACAAGGCATCTAGTAAGGTTATATCAAGAAAAGGCAAACTGACTGCCATTCTTTGATCACTACTACTTTCCGGGAATGTTAGGATATTATTCAGAACCTTCCTTCCTTCCCTCCCTTGTCTCGCGATCCCACGATTCTACAATTCAAAATTTGTTTATAAAGCAAATTTAAATTGTTTTTCATGAGTATACTTTTTTCAAACAGTTTTCCTAGCATGCTATAAGATTACCACCTCATAGTATCCATCATGTCAGCACAATGACAAAAACTTGTAAATTGCTATCACTATTACCAATGCATTCACTTATAAAATTAAAAGTAAAACCTTCCTTTCTATTCTGACAAGTAAAACCACAGGAGTTTTATTTGTCAGGAAAACTCCTACACAGGAGTTACTTTTGTAATGAAATAAGTAAAAATCCTTTCTCAAATATATATAAGAAACAACAAAGCTTTTTAAATATTTGATCACATAATGCATTTGACTGAAAATGGGAACCCATGAATATTTCACAATTTTCATTTGGCTCATGGAACGCTTATAAACTAGGAGTCCTAGACAGACTCCCAAGCACACAGTGTCAGAGGTTATAGTTCATTTTTCTTTTTCCTTACTAGATGACTTGCAAATGTATTCAAACGCTGTATGAAAAAAACTATTTTATTTTGCTGAAAATAACGGACTCCTGAACTCCAGTCACCTGAAAGAAAAGCTGAGGTTCATCAAGCATAAACATGGGAAAATACATTGGTTTAGAAACCCATAAATCCTTATTTGAATCTGCCAACCTGAAAGCGAAGTAAGGCCCGAAAAAACTATTTTTCTTAAATGCTATGTCTGATTAAGCCATATTCTTAAATGACAGCTGAACTTTAACATTAATATGATATTATTTAAACAACTGTATGACTTTTTTTTTAACACTAAAAATGATGAATGATTTTTGGACAGCTCAACTGACATAAAGCAAGAAGCCCCTTTAATGAGATTTGACAAAATGGAGACATATGCAGAATATTCGTTACAGCTCATATCCCAGCCCTTTCCTGGGGAGGCTATAAACTTGCCCAAGGATTTTTTGTTATTATTATTATATTGATTGTCTACAGGCACTGAACCATCTCCCTCAATTGCCACTTCCTTTCTCCATGGATATTGAATTTAGCTCGTGCCATTTACATATTACTCTTAATCAGAGAATTTGGTATTCTACAGTTCAGAGACTAAATTGTGTGAGAAGTTTGTGAATTGGATGCAAAGTGCAGTTATGTTACCCTTTGTAATCTGATTGTACAAAGAAGAGGAAAACAATCCTGTTTTTTCTTTAGAAAGTTAAGGACAGGTAGATTCCTTAAACAACATATTATAATAATATAACACATATAAATAACATTATAATATAATAACTAATAATTTCCATTTGCTGGTATGATTGCATTGCTTACAATTTGTAGAAGTGAAAACAGCTCAGTATCTTGAAATTGCTTTCTCTCTTAACTCTCTTCTACCAAGGGTAGTAGATGGAAGGAGATATCAAGCAAAGAAGAGATTGTATACTAAAATTACTTCCTCACTGCCCCCCTTTGCAGTACAAGGAGACCACATATATAGATATTGTACTTATAAATCCATGATTTTTGTTTAAGAAAATTTTATACAGTTTATACTTTATTATGAATTTTTCATATTTGGGAGAGGAAACTCAAAGCAGAGAGTTCAAAGAAAAATTAATTAGAGTTCAAATTGTTTCACACTTTGGTAATAAGAATGTGATATAACAGAGCTCTTTTCTTGCATTGCAGGCACTATGCCTTAACAAATGGTTCTGCCCCTTGGTTTGGACTTAATAGCTTCTGGGTGTTTTCTAGAAGGTCATCTTCATGTCTCCCTATACTTCTCTATTATATAAAAAAAGAGAAATTCGGAGGCTGTGTTCTCCATTCTGCAAGATAAGTGCAAGAATCCTCCACTGGGTTATTGTATACTTTTATTTATGCTTCATTTTAGTTGCCTATGTTATCAGGCCAGTTCCTTACCTGAAAATTCAAGACATTTGAAATTATATAATTCTATGCTAAAATTATGAATTTTATCTGTAAATCTAAATGAGAAAAAGGAAGAGAAAGAAAAAGAAAGGATCCCTACCTTGCTCTTACCTTCGTAACATTCCTGTAAGGATTCTTGAACTCTTTCCCAAGTTTGCATCAGTTTCTCTAAGCTGTGGAAGAATAATATTCTAAGACTGAACATGATCAGATATATTGAGTTCAATTTTGTTAACATGAATTACCCCTGCTGTGCAGAATATTCACATATTTAATTTTATTTATTTACTAGAGTTCAGAGGCCACTTGATTCTGAGAAACGTAGGTTAAAAAAGTAAGAACAATAAAAAAGAGAGAAATTGATAACTACCTAGAGCATCTATTTTAAATTTGAGAGTTAAATATGAGATTTTCAACTCACAAACTTCATTATTAAATAAGCATCACTACAGTGTAGAACACGTACTGTCATCGTAAGCACCTGAAGTCGACAGCTTCTTGAGTAAGAGTGTAGGAAACTGTGGCTTGACAAATAGGATATGAACTTGAGCTACCTGGAATCAGTTGGAACCAGGCAGATAACAATTTAGAAATAATGTGAATAATATTTTTATGGATAAATAATGTTGAACAATGAACAACGTTGGAACAATATTCAGAGAAAAAAAATTTCAGAAGCTCTGCCTAACTTTAAAAAAAAGCATTAAAGAGGCCCATTCATTAATATTATCTATAAATATTGAGTTCCACTTAGATTTTTTTTTCTTTTATTTAAACTTACTCTGTCTCGAGCACGCTGGATCTTCTCTCTGTCATGACTGAGATTTTCTAATATGTCTTGACCAATTTGTTCTGTGTGAAGGTAAAAAAGAAAGAAAAAACCCAACGGGTGAAATATAACTCAAAAACAGGCAATAGTTTTATAACATCTGCAATAAAATAACACAAATTTAAATACACTTGATTAACTTAGACCAGAAAAATAAGAATAATTTAAAATATCATAAAGTGTAAAAAAACTAATAGTTAAAAATACATGAACTAGATTGTGTAAACCATGCCAAAACTAAGAAATGGTAATAAATTTATCTTGATTATTTAAATGATAAAAATTATCAGAGAATCCCTAAAATTGAAATAAAGTAGGTATAATTAACTGGTAGAAAATGCCCCCCATAGAATACAGATGAACATGGGCTGTGCTATCTATGGCACTTAAGACACAGATCAGTATTAGGTTTCACATAATTTCCTATATTTGCATTCCAGGACAGTGGTTAAGATATTAAATCAAGCTAAAGATAAGTTTTTCCAAATATGAGAATTGTGATGAATATAAAGATGAGGCTGTTTTAGATACTAAAGTTTGGTTATTTGCAAGTACTGTATATTGTGAGAGATTTCTATTTAACCTTGTATATTTAAGGTATTTTGCCTTAGTACTGATCTGGTTTGATCTAACTTTGTAAGGTTAAGATGACATTACTAGAAAACCAATCTTTTGGATTGCTGTTTCCTAGTAATATTTGTAGTTGTCTGCCAATATTAAACGGGTCAGCACAATATGACTGTAATCTAGTTTCAACCAGTAAAAAAAAAAGATTAGATTCACATTTACTGACTCCTGCTTCTTATCAAAGTATTACATTTGGAACACAGTGGGAAACCTGGAAGATACTTAGACATTTTGTTTGAATTTTTCCTAAGTTGATCTTAACTGAGTCCCATAGCAATTGAGTCCCATAGCAATTGTGCTTAGGCTTTAGCTTCAAACAACTTCATTGAGCAGGGATAAACTGTAAAAATAATAAGTTTGTATAGCTGATGCACATCTATGTGCATTGATGGATACATAATCCAGGTGAGTATTTCTGCTTCCTGAGGCTTGAAAACTATTCCAAAATATCTAAAAAATCTTGACCTGCTCAATGGACTACCTATCTAAGTTCCAGATCCTCTGTTTTGAACACGTAGAGAAAGTAAGACTATTAGTCTTAATGAGGTGTATTATTAGTTCCTTCTCAGTCCAATTATTATATGAGTGATCTCAGAATTCTTTTAAGAACAATGGAGGGTAATGACAGGATTACTGCATCATCAGCATACAATAATAAATAGACATCTTTGGGAAAACATAGGGGGATGAAAGGTAGAGTTATTTAAATGAAAAACTAATTATATAGTAGTTGAATAAAAGTAGAGCCAATACACACCCCAGACTTCTCTCCATAAATCAAGTTCCTTTTTGGCATATTTTTGATTACTGTACTAAGCTTCAATCTGGTTTTCTCAATTTTGATGAATAGCAAGAGTAGCTGTTTGTCTATTAGGATTTTTTTTTACTTTGTCACAGTTCAGTTCTAGATACTGTAGCAAAAGCTGACCTGAAATCACTAAATGCTGCATAGAGATTGTCCTGATTTCTGGGTATAATATTCTACCAGGTGCTGTAGCACCTGACATAGTCTAAGGTTAATTGTCCTTTTGTAAACCCAGCCTGTTCTTTCTTCAGAATGCTGTCAGATTCAAGTCAATCTATTTCTTTTGTAGATGTTTGGCATTTTCTCTGATCTGATTCAGCAAACTGGGCAGTTGTCACCTGGATCAACTTGTTTGCCATTCTTATATATTAGTATTATAATAGCCAAGCCCCAATGCTTTGGTATCATGGCCAAACAATGTATTGCAGAAAAGCGAAGTTAGCATTGGGATCCATCATTCCAAATTAGTTTCATTACTTCATATGTAATAAACACATGAGCCTGGAGCTTTATCTGCTTCAAGTTTGAACTATTTTTTTCTACTGTTTTCTTTCTCAATGTCACTAGAATAATTTAGGGCAGGGGTGTCAAACTCATGTCGTCACAGTGATGTCACATGATGTATCAGGACTTCCTCCCCTTCTTTAAACCAGGCATGGGCATGGGCATGGGCAGTGCATGACGCAGCCAGCCTGCAAACCAGGAGTTTGACAGCCCTGATTTAGAGCGACAATTTAGAGTATTCCAAGCTTCATGGCATTCATAACTGAACCAAACATGTGTTCTTGAATCATGCTTAATTGTAACATGTTGGGGGAGTTAATTAACAATAACTGAAGCTGTCATCCACTATAGCTAAGTAAAAAGATGTGGTAGCTTCCCTCTAGGAAAGTTGGTAATTTTTGCTGCTTGCTTAGATGTTCACTTAGCATGAGTAGGACAAAGGTCATCACTCACTGTTTCAGTGTGGTAAGACAGAAAAACAATCTATCAAAGATAGTAGATATTTATAGTAACTCTGTAAGTTTAAACAATACTAATCATTCCTACTATGTGCAATCATGGGTTGACATAACTAAAGAGGTAAGTTATCCCCAGAGACAGGTCATTCATACGGCTTTTGACTATTTTTAGCTGCCTACATTATATCTAGAAGCAAAAGGTGGCTCAATATAAGCATTGTGAAAGAACTTTGAAAGAGGTGCTTTGAGTGTGCTGGGCTAAACAAGGAACACTTGTTTTTGAAGTGACAAATCATGGAGAAATTACGAAGCAAATAGCTGGGTATGCAGATACTGCAGACACAACTAGATGTAGCAGCTGCAGAAGCCTAGAAAAAGACACAGCTAGTTTAATAGTTATGAGATATGAGATTTGTTGTAACACAAAGCATCTTTGAAATGCACAAAACTAAAGAAAAAAGCTATGATTTTAAAGTAACATTTTGAGAACACATTTGATCCTTCAGTCTCTTTAAAGAAAGACAATTTATCAATTGGAAAGTTTAATAACTAATAATTATCCAGTCAACAATTAGGATTACCAATAATAAATACTAGAGAGCTATAAATTTGATATTTTATTTTATTTTCATTACTATGAATGGATATGTCACTATATAAAACCATTTAATTTGCAAACTTTTTGCAGAATAAATTCAAATTAACACTCCAATAAATTATATAGCATTAATGGCAAACTTTTTTGCCAACATGTGCCAAAAGCAGGGGGAGCGTGGGGGTGCCTGCATGCCAACATCCATAATGCTATTCACCATCCGTGCATGCCCCCCCTGCACATGCACCCCCCCGGCTTTTGGCACCTGATGTTAGGGTGGGCCATTTTTCACCCTCCATTGCCTCCAGGGCCTCTCTAGGAGTCAGAGGAGTCTAGGAGCCTTTCCATCCCTCCGGAGGCCAAAACCAGCCTGTTTTCGAACCGGAAGTGGAAGTTGTCAAACAGGCCACGTGTGTCTTAGATTTATATAGATTTAATACAAAAGCTTGGATACAAAGATCTATTTAACACATTTAGATTATGGAATAAAACAATCTTCAGTTTTGTGTACTCCTTTAAAAAAATATCCTTAAAATTTAATTTGGAATAATAGCACTATGATGAGGAAGTCACTAGGATGGCGGTAGATAGTAAGCCAAAAGGTTCATTTTCTTTTAGTGAAAGGTGTTTCCAAGATATAATTCACAAAGCTGTAGAACAAGTAACATTTCATAAATATGTTTTGATATACCTTTAATAGAATAAATTATCCCAAAGTATTTTTAAAAATTGTTTTGATGTTCTATGGCAGCTGTCTCTAACATCAGCGGCCCAGCTGAGGGGGAAGAAATGGGCTGCACAAGCAGCAGGCAGGCACCGTCCCCCCACAAAATTGATTGTCTACCTATCTATTATCATCATCATTAACCAATATCTGTAGCAATTCTGAGAAAAGATTGAAGCAGAGAGTCGGTTAGTGTAGTGGTTAAGGCACCATGCTAGAACCCCAGGATTCTGTAAATTCTAATTCACCTTGCACACCTTTGCACCTTGGGTAACCTTGGGCCAGACACTCTCGTTCAACTCCAGAAAGCAGGCACTGGCAACTACTTCTTGCCAAGAAAATTGCAGGGATTAATGTAGCAGTTGCCAGGATGTAAAAAGTATTTTGAGGCACACGTGTGCGCACACATACATATAGTAATTATGAGGTGAGATTGAGGATGATTATTGATATTGACAGTCAGTGTGGTGCAGTGATTAAGATACTAGACTATGAGATAGAAAATCCAGCTTCTAATCCAGGCTCATTAATGGAAGCTCAGTGGGTGACTTGCTCCTGTCATTTGCCCTCAACCCAGCCAACTTTGGAAGGTTCTAGTCGCGGAGAGAAAATATATAGATGTAAAGAATGCTTTCATTAAAATGGAAACAGCATTGTATTATCATAACAGAAGCTTTGTTCCTCTTGTACATGTGTGAGATATCATGAAACTATCTTTCATAGTTTTCTTCCTTTGATGCCTGGATCAAGAGCCAATACTAAATAAAAATACTGCACATCAATTAAGTTTTTGTATGGTCACAAAAATAAAAAAAATCAATTATTAAGTTTACATTTTGTCCTTTGCATAGATTTGCTTATGTATGCCTGCATATACCATAACTCTGTGTTAAAGATCCCAATATGTAACATGTGCATAATTGCCTAATAGGTACTATTACACAATTGTACATCATACATTACTTGATTCCACACAATAAAATAAAGCTGCTGAAAATAGGTCATAGAAGCATATCAATACAAAATCATTTTTTAAAAATATTTAATATGTGATGTATCCTTATTGTCCTTTTATTCATCATTCTTCCAAGACAGTAAAGAGAACTTATTCACATAAGCATGCTTTAGTAAAAGAAAAGAAGGGACAACATTTACTGCTATTAATATTCAAGTCTGCAGTTCCATATAGAAATGAATGCACAGTCAAGGAATACTTCAAAAAAATTCTTATAGAAAATAAGTTTTGTTATGACCAGAAGACCTAAAAGCAAAGAAAACAGATTAACTGCTGAGAAACCGAGGAGTTGGCTTTAATGCCATTCATTCTTTGAATAAGAATTAGCACTGGGTAATCACAGCATATTTATGAGGCCTTTTGCCTGGTCCTCCTCTCCTGTGAATGCTGTATTATTCATTGCATGTGCCCTGACCTCAACGTGCTCCTGTTCTGACAAATCATACTTGATTAAGACAAATCTTTATTAGTTAGCTAGTCAACTTCCCCATTTATCATTTGTAAATCCTGTTCTTCTTTTTAGATACAGTGGAAGTGACTGAGACCATTTTTCTCCTTTACAAATACTTGTTATAGTCAATAAGTACAAACAATATCCCAGAAATCGGTAATAGATGATAAAACATCAATTTAATGGGTACAAATTACAAACACCACAGAGCCAGCAAAATAGCATATTTCTGTTGGCTTGAGAAAAATTATAATTAAAATTAACCAATCTTTTCTTTAGGAAAAAAAGTGTACTGCAAAGTTGGAAACTCAGAGTTCTAAGATTTCTTTATTTAAGAAAAGCAAAACAAAATGCAGACTGCTATGGATAAAAGTTTAAAAAGTCTAAAAAAAAGAACCATAAACTAAAAAAATACCCCAAGCTGAACATTATTTATGAGCCTTAAAATTTCATGGAAACATAATTGTTTCATATAAAAAAGAGGTAAAATGTTTGAAAAATAATCCAATAGAAAGTTAATTTATTTACTTAATTACTTTTAGAATATAGTAATGTAAAAGGCATATTAATCAAGACTGCTATTTAAATCATTTTTAAAATTATTGTTATGGTCACTTGCTCAGATTTGAACAGAATAGATAGCTTTTTGTTCAATTTAACAATTTAAGCAGCAATTTCATGAATTAATTTAATTATATAGTAATCTTAAATATAGAGTCATTGGGAATTATTTCTGAATTAAAAAACAACTATGACCTTATAGGACAAATTTAGCAAATTATACAATTTACCATTGTGTAAATAATAGGCATGCTTTGTCAAAGATTCCTGCAATGGCAAGTGAATGATGCAGTACACCAAGATAACCAAAAAAAAAAGAAGTTCAGCTATCATTCACAACTGTCAGTAAAAACTTGTAAATCTATACCAGACACATATACAAAATGAAATATTTTTATTAAATGTAGCACAGTACATTTTTTTAAAAAAAAAAATCATGAAAGAAAGAGTCTAAAATCAATGGTTTTCTCCAGATTTGTTTTGCTTCCTTCTGTCCTTAAAAAGAACCTGGACTCTATGAATACTGACATCTTTCTGACAAAGAAAAACCCTGAGATACCAACTTTTGTCAAATGCTTCTTTGGCATATATCAAAACTTTGAGAATCATCAGAAAATCTGTGTATTCTGTCCCTAATTCTTTTTTCTTAACAACTGAAAATGTTGATGGATGCTATAATGGGTATCTTGGATCCAAATAATCCTGAAATCAGAATTCAGTAACCCTCAAATATTTTGTTTTATTTTCATGCTTTGAAAAGCAGGTACAGTATAACTTAAGGTATCTTTCTATCTTTCTCACGATAACTTTTTTCCACTAGTGCTAATTAATTTATCTTATTTACAATATTTGTAAACTACCCCAGTTGTTAGTCAGATCATGGTTGATATTCTGGAAAGCTCTGCATCTGGGCCCTCGACCCAGTTAGTGTCTTAAGTGGATGAGATGCTCTCAGCATGTTTTCTTTGGATGTTCAGACCAGATAGGTAGAAACAATTCTGGCAGTGGATTTGCAGAATTTGTTAACTTCTGTGTAAATGTAAATGTAATTAATGATCACTATAGAAAACAATTCCACATTATCATTTGCATAAACAGTTTATATTGTGTTTAATATCTGTCTGTCTATCTATTTGTCTATCTGTCTATCTAAAAATGTTATGTGGTTGAATATTAGATCAAATGTAAGAAACATTCCTTCAGATCTCTGCTTTTTTTAAAAAAAATAACCAAACAATTCATCAATATACTATAATTATGCACGTATAATATAAAATGCAAAAATCATTGGCCTGACAGATTAATATAAACCCCAATTTACCAACAGTCTTCTCTCAAATATTCAAAATATGTTAAACTGATGTCAGCATATCAGTAATTTCACAGTTTTAAAACAGTTAGAAATGTAATGACTACATTGCACTTGATTAAAGCATTTACAGCTCTAATCAAAACCTGACAGTAAGATCAAAGATGATAACTTAAAACTCTCTTCTAATTATGTTTAAAATGCCACACCTCAGGCCTGTCTCTCCTATTCTTTTTCAAACTAAATTCAGCTTAAGAAAGATCTAACACTTCTTAACAGTTCATTATCCAATAAAACTATTCAAAGCTTAAAAGCAATCTACACAATTAGTCAAGACCTCGGGGAGTCCACCGGTAGTCTTTATTACAGGCCTTCATATTAAAACACCTTAATTATATTTGTCAAATGGATTTCATTAAAAACCATCGTCACTTTAATTTTCATATTTTGACAGGGCTAGCATAGACATTATTACCACCTGCCATGCAACGAAGTACAACAAAATTAACAAATTCCTTCAAATATAATGGATTTTCCCTTTTTTCCACCTTAACACATTTCTTCCGTCAAGAGAACAAATGGTAGAAATTAAGAACAGTTTAAACCATAATATCTAAACAAACAATATAAGCTCTAACATCCTTGCAGCAAGCTTATATAGTCAGAAATCTTTTATATTTATATAAAAGCACATACCACATCTGAATTATAAAGACAAGACATCAAACAGAATTCACAGATATTTAATCAAATGACAACCATCAAGACTTGAAAGAAAAAGGCATTCTATGCTGTATTTTATGCTGCTGCCACATTCAGCAATTGGTATGGCTTCTGTTGGCAATAATTATAATTATGGCTGGTTGGAATTAAAGTACCAAGTTTTCTATTTTCAGACACAAAACAAACAACTAATAGAGTTTCTACATATTTTACAGCAATTAGCAATATTCAAGGATTAATAATAATTAAAATAGAAAATAACTGTATTGAAGTACTACTTTTCAGAAATGACATACATAAAGAATTATGTTACAATGAAAACAATATATAACAACTTCATAGGAAAGCAATAACATAATGAAAAATGTAGCAATTTAGTAGTATAGTCCCTAAAAAAATTGACCCAATATAATTTTTGTATACTACTCTTCCAGAGTCATTTTATAAGAATTCATTCAAACTCAAACTACTACAGAATAAAGGGTGAAAACTGAAAATTAAAATGATATAATACATCTTTACTTCCATAAAACTATGTTAAGAAAAGAAAATGAAGATTTTTTTATTTCAATCTGTAGCAACAGTCAGTGGATTCAAAAAGCAAGCATCCCCAGGAAACTTCTGGTTCTGCCCTTCTGTTCACAGAACATTGTGTTGTTCATTATTCTAGGAACATGCAATGCATGTGATTTTGTAAGATGTGTTTACTCTTTGTAAGCTGCCCAGAGTCACATTACGGGGAAGATGAGTGGCAAATAAATTTAATAAATAAACAATAAAAGTGATGCATATTAAAAAGGGTCTTTGTCTGGCAAGTCATATTTCTTCTCTTGAAACTAGTGAACACGCCGGTTTACATCTCACAAATATTTTATTGCTTTGTTTGATGACATAGTAATAATATTTTGTGTTATCAATATTTTAAATTTCATTAAATAAACTCTGATTATGGAAAACTGATTAGACAAAGTTTTTGTTTTGTCTGTTTAAAATAACAACTAGACTCTTTCCCTTTATTAAAATAAAAGCCGCCTACTTGTAGTATCATCCTTTAAATTATTTCATTTACAATGGGAAATTTATTTACAAATTATTATGTGCAGGTACTGGTAATCTGCAGTTAAGATTCCCAATCTAAGACTGGTGGAAACTTAATAATTCAAATCCTAATAAAATATGTAAGAATTATTAAATCAACATCCAGAATATAAGACAGCTCCAAGCAAACTGGTTTTCAGGGTGGTTATCCAAATTAGGGTGCTCAAGTCTGATAAATTCAGTATTTCCAGATATTGAGGATATTCTTTAGTATTGATCCAAGGGTTCTAATTACTATTGGTATTACAACAGATTTCTTTTTCTGTAAGCATTCAACCATTTTTTCCAACAGCTTTATATCAATCCTAGCATCACTAGGAATAGCAACATCAATGAACTAGACTTTCTTTATTTCAATAACTGTTATATCAGGCATGTTAAGAAAAAGATACTTGTCTTTTGGATCTTAAAATCCTGTATGATCTTAACTCACTCATTTTCAAAAACTTTCTCAATTCTATGGTCCCAGTAGTTCTTATTACATATAAATACTAAGGTCTGATAAACTTTCCAATGAATAATAGTGTCAACTTGGCCATGGAGTTGCTTGTAGTCAGTTTGTAAAATTTTGTTGCAGCCACAGATCATCAGTTGTTTTCATCTTTTTAATACCAAAGGACATTTGCTGTTGTTTGTTATAGTTGGGTTTTCATCTTCATGTAATCAGTTGGCAAAAGTTGTTCTTGAGCTCTACAATAAAGCCTTCAATTTCTTTCTTTCACTCTCCTGATCTTCTTAATCAACTTAGAATAGAATAAGAGTTGGAAGGGACCTTGGAGGTCATCTAGTCCAACCCCCGCCCAGGCAGGAAAACCTACATCTCTTCAGATAATTGGTTATCCAACATCTTCTTAAAAACTTCCAGTGTTGGAGTATTCACAACTTCTGGAGGCAAGTTATTCCACTGATTAATTGTTCTAACTGTCAGGAAATTTCTCCTTAGTTCTAAGT
>JANHFP010003717.1:67360-77360 GCA_032468135.1 Calamaria suluensis
TCTGGGCCCAACCAGGTTTCGGTGATCCCTACCAGGTCCGGGCCCTCTTCCTGAATCAGATCCCTGATCAGGGGGACTTTATTAACCACGGACCTGGCATTGCATAACATCAGCTGGGACACCTGGGCCCGAGTTTCCTCACAACCAGGTCTGCATGGAAGGCCTAGAGAGTCGGAGCGCCCATGCCCCATTTTTGTGCTATCAGGCCTTCCTGAAGCCTCCTGGCACTGAAAATGAGGATGGGGGGTGCACTGCTTTCCCCCATGCCCCATTTTTGTGCTAGCAGTCATCCCTGAAGCTTCCTGAAACTAAA
This sequence comes from Calamaria suluensis, assembly GCA_032468135.1. Classification (NCBI taxonomy): domain Eukaryota; kingdom Metazoa; phylum Chordata; class Lepidosauria; order Squamata; family Calamariidae; genus Calamaria; species Calamaria suluensis. The sequence continues at coordinate 67,674 of JANHFP010003717.1, forward strand.
AATGGGGTGAGTGCAGTGCCCCCCCTGTGCCCTGTTTTTGGTCTCAGAAGGCTTCAGGGAGGCCTGCTAACCCCAAAATGGGGCATGGGTGTGTGGTGTTTTGGTGCTAGCAGGCCACCCTGAAGCCTCCAAGAACAAAAAATGGGGCAACCTTCCCACTCCGCATCTCCCAGCAGAGACCCAAAAATCAGCTGGCCAGTGGGAGGCATGTGGGCATGCACGGTCAAGCTGACCTGGGCATCGGCTCGCATGCCCACAGAGATGGCTGCATGTGCCACCTGTGGCATGCATACCATAGGGTCACCATCACAGGTCTATGTAACCTGAAGTAAATGTTGGTAATAAACAAAGATTATTTTTAATAAAATTCTATTATCCTCTACATCACTGCATCTACTCAGCCTATTTTTTTCTTTCTAACTTATAACCAAGCATACAGCTAGTGGTGGAATGAGTCTCTGACTTGTTTAATATAGGGCTGAAAACTGTATCTGTGTTTAACAACAGGAAGAATGCCATCACACTTGTATAAGAAGCACCGAGGCACTTCCAGGATTAGCCAGTGACATCGCCATTGCCCAGGGGACACTCAGTTGGGGGTTCCTTTCATGTTTCACTCGGGTTCTAAAGCAGGCTTCCCAACTTCCAACCCAGCCTCCTAATCATGTTAGCCATTGTGTTCCTTAAGAATGCTATTACTGTGTCCCTATAAAAATGAGGAAAGGTAGTAAGAATGAATCTACAAGAAGGCCATTTTATTTTGTCTAACAACTCTAGCAGAATGTTGATCAAGAGTACCAAGAATGACAACTACCAACATTTCTCTCTTAAGGAATTGATCTGGTAGATTTGTGAGTGAGTGGCCTTGGGCATGCATTGCGTTTTTGTTTGTTGTTTTACCTGAAGTTAGTCACTCAAAGTCACATTTGCAAATTGTGCAACCTTGCAAACTGACTGATTAAATAAATAAAGCACATTATGATACTGGGCAGGAAATGTGCAAATGTAACTTCTATTCTTTAGCAAGTCACTAAAGGATGTATGACCGTGAGATTAAAAAATGCATGTTTGCAAAGTTAGAGAAAATCTATGATAAAATGATTAGGTTAGCATTATGGGTAGAGAGTATATAGTTATATGGTAATGGAGTTGAAGGTGGGTTATTCAATATGGTGAGACAGAAATACAGTAAGAATCAATGGAATGCCTAGCAACTGGTCCAACACTGAGCAGGGAGTAAGATGAGAATATGTGATATGACCTTGGTTGCTTGATGTATTTATGGATAATGTACAGTATGAGAACACATCTAGTGAAATTAGAAGTCTGTTTATCCATCCATCCATCAGATTTATATAGCCACTATCTCACAATCAAGTAACTGTTGGTAATATGGGTGCATATATAATCATGCTATGATGTGTAGTGACTGTGTTTGACAGAAAAGTGAATACAATTTATAAAGAAATGATGAAGAACCAGAGCAAATATATATTGTCTTGTACTCCGAGTTAACAAAAAATGTTAACTAAAAATGGATAAATGTATAGATGTTAAGGTATAAAAATGAGGGTAGGTAGGTAGTGAGTATTATGAAAACTGAGTGTATCAGCAGAAACAAAACATTGAATGTAACAGGAATGGATGGAATGAAACAGAAATGTTGAATGTACCAGGAATGGGATATTTAGGTATCTGTGTTAAGAGAAGAAGAGATAGGGTTAATAATGAATGCGGCAGAATGAATGTAGACTGAATATAAACATTAATTACAATGATGTTGTGGTGATAGTAGCTTTTATAGAGAGTATGAGGACTGAACTGCAAATCTATCTATCTTTATGTGTGTGTACAGTATGTGTGAAGGAAGAATCAATAGAGAGCAAACAAGAAAGTTATGGCTGGGTGAGATTGTTAAGATTCCTTAAGGAGAGAGAATCAAAATAGTAATATATGAAATGGTGGTAATAAAAATGGCTTGCAAGATCAGGAAATTACCAGTAACATCTATCTCAGATGAAATCTAGATTGGGTGTTGTCTTACCTAAACATCCTTTTTCTTGGCAGGGTGCAATGTCAATCATCGTTACTGGGTTCTGCTCCGCTGAACCAATCAGGACCAGGCATACCCATTTATTTTTTAGCTCCTCCCCTTCTGGATAGTGCCGCTTTGAGGCGAGGTCAGACGAGTGCATACCGACGTGCTGAGTAATGAAGGTGACAGACCACTAATCTTCCGCAAGACAGACACACCCCAGACGTGAACCAAGAGGCCAGGCGGCTGAAGGGCGGGGATGATTGACATCGCACCCTGCCAAGAAAAAGGGTGTTCAGGTAAGACAACCTTATTTTCCTAAGCAGGCTGCAATGTCAATCATCGTTACTGGGACATGCCAAAGCAGGACAACTACCGGGAGGGAAGCCGCCCAGTAGAGGAAACAACCTGCTGAAGGACACGCCTGCCCAAGGAAGCTTCAGCAGAGGCAAAACTGTCCACTTTGTAATGGGAATTGAAGGTAGAAGGAGCTGACCAAGAGACAGCCCGACAAATGTCCTCCAAGGAGGCTTGAGTAGCCCAGGCAGTCGAAGAGGCTGCACTACGAGTGGAATGGCCAGTGACTCCTGGAGGAACTGGCAAAGAAGAGGATTGATAGGCTGAAGAGACACAAGCCCTGATCCAGCGGCCTTTAGTGCAGGACGAAGCTTTGAGGCCCAAGGCTGATGGTGGAAATTTAACAAACAGGGCAAATATTTCTTTTTGTCCCTAGTTTCCCTTAAGTGGGGATCCAAGAGTGACCCAAAAAGCTTGTCCCCAGAGATGGGGGAAGAAGCCAGTTTCCACTTATTCCTAGCATCGCCCTGCCAGTTGCGTAGCCAGAGCAAGCGTCTAGTGATGGTGGTGGTAGCCATGGCCTTAGCTGCAAACCTAGCAGCATTAAGAGAGGCATCTGCCGAAAACTGCAGGGAATTCATAATTTTGTTAAGGTCTTGGCGGGACCTGGCATCTGAAGAGGGCAAGCGCTTCTGCAGCTGTTTGAGCCACATAAGGGCTGCTCTATTGAAAAAGGAGGCTGCTGAAGCCGACCTGATAGCCCAGGCAACAGAATGATGTGTCTTAAGAAGAGATTGCTCAGATCGCTTCTCCTCAGGTCGGAGGTAATCTTCAGGATTCCCAGTTTCGGCTGCAGGAGAAATAAGAGCCACTACCAGAGAATCAACCGAAGGAGGTTGAAACAGTTTCAATAGTATTATTCTGCTAAGGCCAGAATAATAATCAAAAAAGGGTCCTCAGTGAGGGCTTACCACCATGACCGGCTAGTCTGCAGGAACAACACTGGTTCAGATGGGTGAAGCAGGCCCCAGGGTGAGACTCCCGATTAGGGGAGACTGCTGGGAAAGCAGAAGGCCAAGACGAAGGAGATCTCCAGGCCTGATTCCAGCGAGCCTTCCAATGCTCACTGCGGCTTCACCAGCTTCTCTGGACGGCCATGAAGAGACTACAGGAGCCAACAAGACCGGAGGCCTCCACAGACTACCGGAGGCCGAACACGGAGCCCTGCGACGACCAGGCGCCTCACCAGCAAGCAGCAACCCTCCCCACGGCTTCCGAAGCGATGCAGCCGCTTTCGCGATGATTTTTGCCGTCCAGAGTTCCGTTCAGATAAATAGGTTTAAAACGCCAACTTTGCTTTTTTTGTGGAGACTCAGCACTAAGGTCCTAAACAAGTCAGGACCAAGCAGAAAAAGCGGGACTATCCAGAAGGGGAGGAGCTAAAATGTGCATGCCCGGTCCTGATTAGTTCAGCAGAGCAGAACCCAGTAATGATGATTAACATTGCAGCCTGCTTAGGAAAAGGTGTCAATTTTATCAGGCAATTGAAGGTTAAAATCACATGAATACTCAACTTGACACAATTTTTGATAATGCTCATGTAGATATATCCATAGCAAACAACTAATATGGTTATATGGAATGAATTTAGTAGTTGTGCTTGAGAATGTGAACTTAATAACCATGTGTATTCATGATCCATGCTCATGTTAACTTGTAATAACAAGTTGAATGAAACTAGTTGGATTCAGGGATGAAAAATAGTGCTAAATTAAAGAAAACTTGTCTGGCTCTTCTTACCAAAAGGATAAAACAATTATTTTGTAAAATGTCATATTGTTCTAAAGGCAGCAGGCAGTAGTACATAAGTTGCTGGGAATTTTAGATAATGGACTGATTTTATTTCAATGAAAACATTTTGGTCATCCAAATAGATTATTTATTTTAGGAAAAAGATAAAGAGAAAATTATTGTGATATTTGGCTGGATGTCATTATGTATGGAAGCAGAAGATCTAATTCTATTATTACAATCTTTATTACTTCACAACAAAGCAAATTCATTACATATTGTGTTAATGGTCACATTGCTTGGTATATTTCTTGGGCATCTCTTTGGGTTTTGGAGTAAGATGTCAACAACTTACTGATTTTAATCTATATTTATCTATATGAGCAATTACTCAATAATGGAATGGATAAAGGCTAATAAACTGAAATTGAATTCTGGGTAGATGAAATCATGTTTTATTATATTATATTATTTTAACATACTTTCTTTGTTATATTCTTGAATATCATCCTCTGCCACTAAGGTCTTTTATGTGCTGATTTTTTTTTCATTTTGGTATTTTCTATAGAACATTATTGATTCATTGCACTGGAAGCCATTCAGTCAGAAATCATAATAATTTTACTTACTCTATCCCAAATGTCCCCCTTCTGCTGGAACTACAGTTCCCCTCATAGCTGCTCAACATGAAATTTTTGTTGAGATAGCTTCTTGGTGAATTACTGGCTCAGCTCACTTTCACTGTTACATTTATTTCATCTTGGAAAAAAACCCATTGTTGAAGACCTTTTCATGACTCCTCTGCCCCATTTTTAATATTGCTTGCCTTGACAGAGCTATGCCAAATGTTAAACATAGAACTTGGTCTGGATATACAGTACAAGAGTGCTAAAATTCCCTCCTACTATTTCAAGAACCTCTTTCAGAGTCCTTTTGAAACGCCTCAGTACCTTTATAGTATTACTTCATCACATACAAAAGATTATTCAGTAGAAAACCCTACCCTTGATGCTGATGCAGGGAACATTTAATAACTTCCCCTATGCAGAGTGATACTGTATTTGTACAAAGGAAACTACTGAATTAGAAGAGCACATTGTACTTTGCTGCTTTTATAATGATCCATGATATTTATATTTACAGCATGCATTTGCTTTATAAGTTGGTATATATCCTTCTTTCTAAATTCTCAGAAAGTGAGAGTATAGCAGTAGAAGATCATGTATCAATGTACAGATGAGGTGGCTAGAAAGGTAACAGGACAGATGTAGTAAATGATGTTTGCAAATATTTTTGTTTATTTCTTTATCTCATTTCCTTCTTTCCTATAATGGTCTATGGTAATATTCTTGAGAGGCAGGAGAAGGAAGAATTTCAGATTAAGCAAAAGTTAGATAAGAGTGTCAAGTTTCCGAAAGAATAATGAATAATGAATTCATGAGCCACAAACCAATTTTTTTTAAAAGTACGATCATTTATCAAGAGCACCATTTCGGCAATACTTTGGTGCAGTTAGGACTAATCTTGCTTTGATTTACATCCTCCCATGACCCTGTCTCTTCCCTCCTTCCTGGCCATGTCATAAATCACATTCTCCAATTAACCACTTTGGCTAGCTGTGAAATCTAAACCTCTCTTACTCTCTTAAGTAGAAAAGCATTTGTGGGGTCTTTTCCCCTCCTTTCTTCCCATGGCAACTTGAGAACTTTGCAAGTTGACATTCAGCTCCCCTCACTTCCTGAAGGCAACCTTTGCAAAGGAAAAGCAATTTGAGTACAGATATGGGGTTTTGGGACGCAAAGTCCCCAAGCTTGTTTGGATTTTGTTTGGAAATTTGTTTGAGATTTGGCCACTTAATTCACAGAAGAAATGTGGCATCTTAGAAGGGACCCTTCATAACTTCTTGAAGGTGAGAGGAGAGATATTTACCTTCAGATTTGCAAGACCTTACAATAAATATAGTGTTAGAATCTATACTCGGTGCTTCTGGTACAGACTACCAAAAGGGTTGACATCAATCATGCAGTCAATTATTACCCTTCCTACCTGCCTGCCTTCCTTGATTTTTCATGTTGTTTATCCAATACACAAGTAATAGAGTGGGCACATAAAATATGCATTAAAATGAACAATATAGGAAATAGGAATGTTTATTAATAATCATATTTATGTTAGCTTGAGTTTTCCCTTTTAATTACATTCAGTAGAATTAAAGCACTTTTAGTGCTCTTGTGGAGTTAATAAAATACATTCCACTAAATTCTGAAAAGCTTAATCTAAGAAGACTTACAATAAATATATTTCACATTTGATGTTATATCCAATAAAGAGTTGAATGTATGCATTATGCAAACTTAATGAATGGCTATAATATTTCAGCATTCCAATATTTATTAAAGATATTAAATATCTGACTGATCTTGACTAACCTGGATGCAAAGACACAAATAAGGGAGAGAATATACAAATATGTCCCTAGGCTGGTGCTCTGTGAGAGTGCTCACCTCTAAGCAAGAATAAAACATTATTAAAACAAGCCACTTTCTTCAAAATCTTGACTTAAAAGTACTAGTGACTGAAGAACATCTTAAACAGTAACTCAAATATGTCTACAGAGAAGATATATAGCATACTCTTTTATATGTACATCTAGGTCAATGATGGCTAACCTTTTTTCCACTGAGTGCCAAAAGTGGGGGGTGCCCGGGGGGGTTGCACATCCACGTGCCCACACCCATAATTCAGTTCACCCCACCCTCCCTAGAAAGGCTCTGGAGCCTGGGGAGAATGAAAAATGGGCCTTCCCCACACCCCCAGGCCCTCTAGAGGCTGGAAACAGCCTCTTTCCTGACTTCTCGTGGGCCTGGAAGCCCCAAAAATCAGCTGGCCACCGTCTGCATGAGTATCAGAGCTGAACTATGGCAATGCTCGCGTGCCCACCGATATGGCTCCGCGTGCCACCTGTGGCACCCGTGCCATAGGTTCGCCATCATGGATCTAGGTTGTTACTTCTCAGTCGAAAAGACACAAGAGTCACTCCCACCCACAAAAATATGAAAATAAAACCCAACCATATGTTACTGTCAAATAGTCATTGCTTTGATAGCAAAAATAAATTCAAGCTCAGTTACTCAGGGTAGAGAACAAGCCTTATCCTAAAGCTTTCATTGGAATCTGACACCTTCTGACTCCTTCTGTCCTATTGTTATTAAGAAGGAAATTTGCCTGTAGTATAACAAAACTGAGTGATTAACTGACAACAAGTTCATCTCCTAGAAATTTCTCGGTAAAATAAAATTTAGTTTTCTTTTTTTAACGTACCTTGATATTCATAGAGGACAAACTCTTATCTAGACAAATAAAATGTGCATTTCTAACATGATCTTCTGTTCTCTAAAACAATAAAAACCATAATATTTTATAAACACCCATAGCCCTTCAACTTGCCTTCAGAAATAAGTAAAATAAAGGTATGCATAAAATGAAAGGAAAATATCATGATATAATTCTATGGCCATATTTTTTTTAAAAAAATTAAGTACTTTAAAGAAATATAAAGATGCCAACCCATATGAGCAACCAACAATCTTGACCATACATACATAATTCCTGCACAATTCTCAATCTTAAATACAACCTTCAGGAGTTATTTAAAAAAAAACCATCTTTTTTTGTAAACCATTACCATGGAACTGGTGTAGGATGAAGGTGACTTTTTGTATAATTGATTAACATGTATTAATAATAGCACTTAGACTATAATGGTTATAGTGGCTTTCCAAAACAAAATTATATAACAATAGGGAAAAAGATCTCCAAATCACTACTTACACCATGGTTGTCCAACATTTTGGGTCACCTGTATCTCATTGAGTGAAATAAATTGCTGCAGGCTACATATGAAATACATAATATAGTCATATATATATAAATAATACACTTCCTTTATTTTTTTAATATTTTTGATTGCCTTGTGAGGCTACCCAGGGGCACACACAACCTGTGGGTTGTATGAGCCTGGTTTACATAATAGAATTACCTTATCATTTATTTTGTTGAACTCTACAACAAATGTTGTGTAACAACATCTTGGACAGTGGACTCTTAACGAAAAATAATTCCAGACAGGAATCCCACAAAGCCTTCTTATCAAGATTTATTGAAGTAAACCAAAGCCCAGCAACTAAACTATTTTCTACTAAAAGCAATTTATCCCTTATGAAGGGGCCGTGATGGTGCAGTGGCTTACTAATGCTGGAACTGCTGGCCAGAAATGGTCTGCACCTCTTTGGTTCAAGCCTTACTCCGCAAGATGAAGTGAGCGTCCATCGCACATTCCCTGGCTCTTACCCACAGAGCAGTTTGAACACATGCAATATTGCAAATAGATAAATGGATACCACCAGTGGGAAAAACGTAGTTTGTGTGTGAGAGAGAACAGAAGCCAGCGCTGGACCTGACTAGACACGAGGCGACATGACACCAGGCAAGGAGAGACTGGGGGAGGAGCCCAGAAGCAACCAGAGGGCCACTAGTCAGATGGTGTATAACCAGTTCATTCCTTGTGGTACAGCAAGGATAGATGCACAAGTGCCAAACTGAATTAACTAGCAATCTAGGCTATCAAGACTGCATTGTTTCTAGCATTTCTAGATTTCCCTGACATTGTGTGCCATACACTAAGTAAATTTTAGACAGTGGGTAGTAATTTATTTCTAATTGATTTACTATGACCTGGCAAGTAGGTGGTACTATTTTTTTCATTTTTTTTTGTAATACTGAATTTGCAAATGTATACTTACAAAACCATCTTATAAATCCTGATAAGCTCAAAGACCAAACTTACAGTTAGGGGAGCAATTAAACAGACATGTAAAGACATTCCAAAATGTCCATTAAAATAAAAACTCAGAACTTGCACAGGACAGACAGCAGTGTGTAAATTTAACTGCATATCTGCTTATTGAAACTATTATAGTGCTTCAAAACAACTCTCACTTCACTGGATAAAATTTTAAAATCATTCAGTAATATTCTTATTTCATTTTTATTAGCAAAAAACAAACAAACAAACCACCAAAAGCAAACCCTCACAAAAAGGTTATCTTTGGTTATTAAAACTGATGCAGAAAAGGTTCTTACCACAACACAAAATAACACAAAAACAATCCATATATAGATAAGGAAGCAATGTTCTGTTCTATTGGCTGGGGTATAGAAAAGACAAATATGTTGGCTATCAAACACATTTGATGACTTCATATGATAAAGCTACAGAAAACAAGATAAATGTTATGGTACATCAAAATCCAACAAGAAGTTATGTATTGAAAAAGCAACCACAAGGAGAGTTTCATTTGGGCCTCTTTAGAATGGAATCAAAATGGAGTTTGCTTGATGGGTTATACCTCAGAAATTTGGAGAAAATTTAGATGCCTATAATTGGATTAACTTTTAAATTCATAATACAGATACTGTGTAGAACTGTCAAAGATAAATAAAAGTGATTTGTATGTTGAAGTTTAGTATGTCAATTTAAAAACTGCTCATAAAACAAAAATATG
>JANHFP010003717.1:79860-94673 GCA_032468135.1 Calamaria suluensis
TCAGTAGTGTTTGAAACTGAGAATTATTTCTAAAATATTTTAATATGCACTTTTATAAACATTAAATGATAAATATCATTACAGGGATAATAGATGTAGTAAAAACTGACAAAAGCACATTTATAAAATGTTCAAAAGGAACCTTAGCTTTCCTGTTAGCAGTCATCTGCCCTGTTTTTCTAAATCAGAAGACAGAAGAATCTCATATTTTGTTATTCGGTATTGCTTTTTCATTTAATTCTACTTTATAAATGGATTACTACTACTAATACCATTATTACATTCAAACTTAAACTAGTGTATGTTTATTAGAGAAATTATGTTATGCACGGTCATAAAGCTATGGACTTCATCAGCAATGGATATTCTCAATTCCTTTTCTTACAGCACCAAATCTATTCTCCCGCACTATCCTTAATCTTTTGTATAAGAAATAGTGTGAGGTTGTTCCGGCTGCTTTTTAGCTTCTAAACAGCTTCACTGTTGAGCTAGATTAAGAAGTTTTGGAAAGCGACAGGGCTACATCTAGAGATTTAGAAACTCTACATGGACTGTATTCAAACTGTAATTTCAGAGGGTTGGGAGAAAAAAATAAGCAATGCAGCCTCTACAAAATTCTGCATACAGGATGGCATGTGTTTGAAGGAAGCCTAATAATAAAAGGGAAATGGAACATTTTATTAATAAAAATATGAAAAAGTACACAATTGGTTTTAAGACAATACCTCCTTAGGAGAGCTATAATTTAGAATGTCTATATGTCTAATTATTTGATTAACCATCCTTTGGACTAATGTACATTTTACTCTGTGTACAAAAAAAAATAATTACAGCTTTTCCTTGAGCCAAAAACATAATTAAAAATTGCAGCAGTAAAACGTTTGCTCTTTAATTTTGACTTGAAATCCCTTTTTCAGCCACAGACTTCTTATGATTCCTAAAATGTTTCTCTATTAAAGATGTAAATGATTATATATGCATATTAAGCAAACAGGAATAAAATTCAATCCATGCAACATACTTAGAACCTTAAAAAAATAAATAATTAAGGTTGCATTTTACTGGAATTCTTGAAAAATTAGTCTGTTTTGATAAGTCTCTTAATTTATGTTTGGAGTACTCATAGTATTATCATATGTTTGGAGTACTCATAGTATTATCATTAATATTTAATTAACTATGTTATAAATCATCTCCAATTACTTATTTCAATATATTCCGGAAGCAAGTCAGCAATTAAAGTTTACTAAACTAAATACATTTGTGTCCTCAAATTCTTCTTCTTTTCTTTATAAACATCCAGTATTAAATTTATTTATCTGAAGAGTTAAGAATGTATTTATTATACAATTTGAAAACTCAGTGAATTATACTGATATAGAATTTATAAAATGACTGAATAAAACATTCCCAATCTTGTTTATCATGATTTTAAAGAAAATAAATCTTTGGGTTACTATATTATAATGATTGGAAAACTATATTATTCACCCAGACCTGTTCTAGTTTAAAATAAAGCTTAAATGTATGATATTGTTTTCCTATTAGCATCACCTCTCTTCCTTTCTATTTTGACTCTCCTTTGTGCTTGTTATTACCATTAAAACTGAATTCTATGTTTTTTAGTACAAGTCTGTATTTTCATTACATTATTCTGTATAAATAAGCATATATGATGATAATGCTAATTAATAAGGATAGAGCTGAAGAAAATCAGTTGCTTTTTTATGACAGTATATTTCAAAAATTGATATAATGAAAAATACTATCTATAATTCACACGAATGCAGGAAATTCAAACTACTTGATTGATGAAAAAAAATCTTGATTTATTAAGGAAATCTATATAGTAATATTTTTTCTGTACCGTACTTCATTTGGTTATTCTCCAGTTTTTCTCAATGAATAAGCATCCTTCCCTCTCTGTCTCACCTTTTTGAAATACACGCTGTTTATAACAGAGGTCATCCACCAAATACCACAAGAATAAACAAGCACAGTTTGTTGTTCCGTTTCTCTTTGCCAAGAATTGAAAGGTGTTATTATGCCACTATCTCAAAAAACTGGTTCCCTAGCAACTTCTACTATACCAAATTCTAGGGGTAAGAATTTTATTTAAACTCTCTTCACACTCACACTCACACTCAAACACCCAGACAGAAACACACAGTATGAGAGAGAGAATTGTGTAAGCAAAAAATAAAACCAAGGACAAATCTAAAAAAGAAATAGTACTCTAGAAAATGTCAAGAAATAATCATTTGATGATTTGATATTACTTTTGAAGTACTGTTATCTCTTCTGGTCATTTCCTGGAATGAAAAGGGACCCTAATTTGCATTCACTACAGCATATGCACAAATAAATAATAAATATAGGAGGCACAACTGAGCATACATCTACAGTTCAGTATACGTGCATGCAATATTTTCATATTATTTTGTATGCCGGTAGATCTATACAATGAGCTATTGCTTGTACCTTTCAAGCAGAGGGTTTTTTTCCCCCTACTGTTACAGTACCTTCTGTTGTGCAGCTATCATTACAGGATCTGATTTCAACATGGTGTTCAAACACATATCAAATACTAACGTTTTTGTTTTGGTTTTACAGATCCCTTAAATTATCTTTTTTTCGTAGTGCTATTAAACAATTGTAATTTTAAAAGTATGACCTAGGGATTCTGATGAAATGTATGATTATTAAAGAAAAGAGTTAAATAGTACTAGAACATTTTAAGGAGATATAGATATAGATAAATATAGATATATAGATATATAATGCGTGCGTTCTGCAGATTTCTCTGCAAGTGACCAAAAAGATTTATTCAGATATGAAAAGCTAGCTTTAAAGAAAAAGCTAGGCAATAAAATACTCACCTCTTCACGTAATTTTATCAACTGCAACATGAATGCACAGAAAAAGATAAAAAGGAAAGAAATGGCAGGAAAGAAAGATCAGTTGTGTGACAGGATACAGAATTAACATTGACAATTTATCTGTTTACATGTTTAGCATTTAAAAATCACAGACAAACACATTAAAAGACCCTAAACATAGACTACATGCAGAGTTTTTTGAACGAATAAAGATCACTTTCGCACACTGTCACATTAAACAAAGAGAATAGTGTGAAATTCTCTTTTAAACCACATCTAAGACACTATCATGAAATAAAGGGGAATGACTTCATAGAAGTCTATAATACAAAAAGGCGAAAACAAGTTTACTATCTCTTCTAAGATAGTACAGCTGAAGTGATTTTGTATATACAAGATTTCTACATTTTTTTATTTTGTTAGTACTGACATCTGCTTTTTTATGTCTCCTATACATCTATCTTCCTCAATCAGCTAGAATAACTATAACTGATGGCTATAGAAACACCAGCTTATGTGCCATTTTAAACTGTACTATTTTTAATCTAAATCTAGTTAGTCTACACTATTTAATGTTGTAGATTATTACTATGTATTCAAATAATATAAATAACTGAGAAACTGTTTTATTAGACATTTTGACTATACTTTTTGCTTTTGAAGAGAATTTACTTCAAAAAGTTATATTTCACTATTCTGCTTTTTCAAATGGTGTATTATAATTAACTAAGCAAAAGAAGAATCCCTTCAATTGATTTTGTAAACTATACTGCACAATAACCTTAATTTAAAATAGTATTTTAAATACTATTGTAATTGTGCTGAGGTATAAATACACTCAAGGCTATTTGCAACACACATAAAGTTTTAGTTATGATAAAAGGAAAAAAGCTTCTTTGTTGTTATTTTACAACTGAGAAGGTTTCTTCTTCAACTGGCCATAACCAATGTATTCATACATATGGAAAATAATTAGGGTGTAAATTTAGGAAGGCCATTTTTCTACACACACACACACACACACACACACAGAGAGAGAGAGAGAGAGAGAGAGAGAGAGAGAGAGAGAGAGAGAGAGAGAGAGAGAGAGGACTAACTTAAATGATTTCTTATGCTCACATTGTTGATAAACATTTATAATGCCAAGCAAATGAAAATGAAGACATTATTTTAATTTTTAAAAAGAGTGCTGCATTCAATAGCTCTAATTTCCTAAAGAGAAAAAAATGGAAAAAACATGTTTTCTAATCCAACCCCACCTGTTCTTAAATTAAAAGCACTCTGCAATCACTCTTTGGTTTGCTCTCTTGCTTCCTCCTCACATTGCTTCTCCCAAAAGATAAACATTCGGTTTCCAAAAAAGATGGTTTGCAAGTTTACTGCATCACTATGCTTTCCACCATCCCCTTTTGCAGGTCACCATTCATGTAATGGCTATGATAGTTTAAGGGGCAAAGTTTAAAACTACTATTCTGCAATAGAAACCATTTGGGGCATGACACTCTGCCATAGTGAATGAAAGTTTTAAAATGCTCCACATTTGTTTTTTCAATAGGTGTCAAAAAGAGAGAGAAAGAGCGAAAAGGAGTTCTATCTTGTTTGTGCTGCATGGCTGAATTTAAGCTCTGAGTAGGATTTACAGCTAAGCTAAATAATGGGTGGTTTTCTTTTTTTAAATGATGTCTGAAAGATATTCATTCAAATTAACAAAAGATTTTTCCCTCATTTAACAGTTATGACACTTGATGACATACTACTACTTCTATTTTTAAATGCAGTACCACAACCCTGCCAAACTCAATCAGAAAACATAAAAATGTGTGCAGACACAATTTCAGGTTATAATAATCAGCATATTTTTGAAACAAAGATTCTTCTCTTTTACTTCCCCTCCTCCACTTGATACAAGCAGTAAGCTGTTCCTTTGTAGACAAAAAAGAATCTGGTTTACGCTGGTTTGAACCAGTGGAATCTCTTGTGACTAAGCCTTCTCCTCTGAGTAGAATCAAAACTGCATCGCGAAGAGTGCATGGGTCTGTGAGGCAGATCACGTGACATGGAGAACCACAGAATTTCCCTCCCAAGAAGCTGATAACGGCAGTGCCGTCTCTGCCCACATACAGATAACGAATAAATGCTGAACTCTATTAAACGCCCTTTACACATTATCATGGGTCGAACACACAATTTTCTGAACTTGTGAGACAATCTATTTATTTTGCTATATACTCTCGGTATGTAACAGATTTCTGACTGGTAATGATCTGCTCTGCCAGGCTATATGAAGTGATACTGACCTTCTTTAGATCTTGGGGAATTAAGTTGACCCATTTCCCTTTCCCCATCTGAAGAGTTTTAGAGGTTTGATACACTATATGCATAGGCAATCCAAGTCTTTATCAGAATTAATATATCAAAAATTAGGCAGCCATATAATCACAAAATATTTCCTCTAGGTAACAGCTGCTGTGTTGTAGTGCATTTATCAACTTACACTCTTACACTGCAATTAGTAACTAATTATTTAAAATGTCTCTTATCCTAAGAGGTCTAGTTATATGTAGAGTTTTTTTTCCTGTCATTCAATTATGTCCAATTCTCAAAGACTACCTGTATAAGTCCCTGTAGTTTTCTCAGCAAGGCTTTTCAGATGTGGTTTGCCATTGCATCTTTTCTAGAGCTGCGAGGAAGTGACTGGTGCAAGGTCACTTAGCTGGCTACATGCCCTAGGTTTGAGAAGACATCACAGTTTCACAGTTTCTAGCCTGATGCTTTAACAACTACAGCAAACTGGCTCTCTATTTGGAAATACTACTTATATTTATATAATTATATTATAATTTCATATACCTTTGAAACAAATTACCAATCTAGCATGTTATTTATTAACTACGTAACTAGTGTCCTTATCAAATAAATAATATTAAATAAAATTATAAATTGATAATGTATTCTATTTTTCTGCACTGCTGCTGTATTTGAATCTTTAAAGGGAATTGGTGATGTAATCAGATAAACTTAAGACGTTCCAAAGTACTGCTTAAACATTGTTATACAAAGATATATAACCCACTGAGAAAAAATATATATTTAATTTTTGAATAAATAACTAAAATTATTATCGGGAGAAAATAACAAAAATACTGAAATATTATGTTTCCATATTTTAAAATGTGTTTCATTTGATTATAGGGGAACAAAAGGCAAGGTACACTGAGTCCACTGAACTCAGTATAATTTATCCAAATTTCTACTTTAAATATTAACATGCAATGTAGAAAATAACAGCCTTTACATAAAATAATACCGTGTTTTCCAAAAAATAAGACCCTGTCTTATATTTTTTTTGAACTCTGAAATAAGCGTTTTTCCTTATTGCCATGCAATCAAAAGCTCTATTGGGCTTATTATCAGGGATGTCTTATTTTGGGGAAAACAGGTTATGTTAAGTTATTCTTCACTATTGGTATCTATAGTACCATAGAGGATAGGCACAGCATAAAAGTGTTATGTAAAAAGATAATTAAGCTAGACACATAACACAATAATTATCTCTAAAAAAGCTTTTAGGACAAACAATATTCTTATTTTTTCCCTCAAGGATCAAAATGATGTTACATAGAATATCAAATATTTTACCAACTGTATTTTCCCAATCATGTTATTTATTACAAATTATTTGAAGATATATTCTATGTATTTATTAGATTTAACATTTTTTTCATGGGCAGAAAAACAATGCCTTAAAGTATATAGATTTGCATATACAACAGAGTGCTTATATAAAGAACAGAATAATACATTACAGATAATTCAGTCTATTTCTGGAAATGCCCAATCTAGATTTGTTCTAGGATTCTTACTTTCTTTGCTCTCTACTTAACTATGTAACAGATAGCATGTAGATTTTAATACTGCCACTCAGTCAGAACCAAATGTTTATGTTTATGTAACTAGAACACTTGATTTTCCATTATTTATGCACTGATTTATGTTGTTCCTGATAAATTGACTATGAGTTTCATTCTTTAGTTTTAAACTTAATTGATTATACCAAGAACAGAATAATTTTATAATATCAAGCATAAATTATATTGAAGTCCCATGCATCAATCGGAAACATTATAGGAAATTCTGTATATTGAAAGATTATTTCCTGAAGTTTCTAGATCTAACCCTAAAGAAGTTGACCAGTGTATAGAAAGTTACTGAGAACTTTTCTCACTCACTATTGTCAAAGTATATTAAATCTGTTTACCTTTGTTCAAGTTATAATTATAAATTTCACAAGTTTAGCGATGGATGGATGGATAGTATACTTGATATCAACCAAAAGGCCAATATAGTTGAATAGAATATTAACTGACTTTGGACAATGAAATCACTAATTTTTTGCTATAGAGTAAACTTACTTTCTATGTTAATTTCATGGCATTATCTACCAATCTTTCCATTTGTATTTACATGTTTATCTAAATTTATTGTTGATAGTCATTAAAAACATAAAACATAGTTTTCACACAGGATAGATTGATTCTCCTTAAAGGTGACAATAAAATAAAGCATGTATTCTCTCAAATAAACACTGATATTTTTTTTCCATAGTTCATAATGTGGAAAATTTTAAATACAAATATATTGTCAGATTTAATCCTGTACTAAAATGGGTTGTCAATAAATTTAATAAATAAGTAAATTCTGTGAACAATGCTAAATAGTAAAGACCTTTTCTGAAAGATATGTCCACTTTCAGAGGATTAAAAAGAAAAAAGAAAACAAACTATGTGTATAGTTTGTTATAGTGTATAATACCATTACTGAAATACATTAGCTATGTATGTTAGCATATATGTTAACAGATCATAGAGCATAAAATAAAGGCATAGCCACTTAAATTTTCATATTATATTTATTAAATTATTAAATGCATATGTTGCCCCACTCCCCACAACTCTAGGCAGTTTTAAAGTTGAAAGTTATATCACATATCTAGATCCTATTTTGATACATAATGAATACATGGTATATATAGACACTTGCTTTAACTCTTCGGTTAAGGTACTTTATAGAAAAACAGAGTACATCAAAAGAACAAATAATACATTCTAAGTATTTTGATCAAAGTTGTTATGAAAGTAGAACAGAAATTAAGATAAATGGCAAACTTTTCGCAATGTTAAATAATTATACTTTATCTTCACTAATTCACATTACTCCAATGTACATTATCTTTCTTATGTGTGAAATTATCAAAATTTTACTTAAAAATATTATAATGTATGAAAGCAGAAAAATGTATAGATCTTTATCCAGAATAATCTTTGTGTAAAAGTAGTGCATACACATGAAAACAAAATAAATTTAAAAAGCCTCCTGAACACTTGTAATAATGGAGACTGAATAAAATATTTAGAAATATTTCACATTTTTTCAAAATGCTAACATTTTATACTAAGTTAGTTACACTTATATAGTTTTTATATAATTTCAGTTTTGTACATAGGACAAAATCTGATTCAGAGAGGCAACTACTCTGAGAGAGCAAAAGAAACTGTCACATTCTGAAATCCCATTTTCATTTGTTTTGCCTTCCAGTGTTCATTTAATTATATTTCCTTCTTATTGAAGCTATATTATGTGACTTAACATGTGTTTGGGTTTGTTGGCAAACATTGTGTTTGCTTAAGAACTAAATAATAAAGAAAAAGAAGAAAATATTTTGGTTTTTTTAATTTTTTTCAGAAAAATAGCAGACAGGGATCCAAGATAAAGGGTTAAATTGTAAAATCTCCAAGAATCATTTTGAAGTTGATTAAGACCCCAGCTTTGCATTAAACAGTATCACTTCCACATGAGTTGTTACTAATGCTGTTAAGAAGCAGCTTGAGAAGCCCAGTGTGCCAATGACCTCCTTCACCCTCCAGCCACCCACTAGGGCTTCTTGATTAGCATCCTACCTGGATCTCTGAGGAATTCCCATCATCCCCTAGGAGCTCGTTCCGCACCTCGTCACTGTAGGCAATCCGTGACCTTTTCTGTAAAAAAACAAAACAAAAAGAAAAACAAAGAAATGTGAGCAAGCAAAGCTCTGGAACTATCACTATCAAGGATGCTAAACTCAAAACCGCGAGAGCCCTCTAATGGATACCTATTTAATACAAATTTCTAAACTTTTCAAGAAGTTGTTTTAATAAAATGATGACAAATGTAATAAAAATCACCAATAAGTTTAGAGGAGTTTATAATTGTTAGTTCAAATTATCCTAATACCATGCATCTTTACAGAAAAAAGAAATGCAAAATCTTTCCCATTAGATTTAGTATGAACTAAATTGTATTCTCCTTCTTTCTCCAATCCTAAAATTTCCTATTGTTTTATATAATCCTGTCCTAAGTAAAAGTGTTCTAAGTAAAATTACAATATCCTGTATATTTTACCACTATGAAAAGAGCAATGGTTACATTGTATGCCCTATAATTTAGATTCTACAATTATGAGTTTCCATCTAATAATTAAATT
The DNA here is from genome assembly GCA_032468135.1 of Calamaria suluensis. Lineage (NCBI taxonomy): Eukaryota > Metazoa > Chordata > Lepidosauria > Squamata > Calamariidae > Calamaria > Calamaria suluensis. Next base: position 89,260 of record JANHFP010003717.1, read on the forward strand.
ATTATAGAGATATGCCAGTAACAAAAGTGAAAATCATAAAAAAGAGCAAGGGGAAAAAATTGACAGTTTATTCTATTTCAGCTGCCATATATCAGATGTAAAAAGTAAAAATTCTTATATGCCTAAACGCTAATGGCAAAGCCTAGAATCCCATTGATTGGAACCACACAGTAAAATCACTACCCTACATTCAAAGGGGAAAAAACCATGGACAAGGAAAATACATACTTTTCATTGGGTGATTATTTGATTGATTTATGTAAACTGAAATGCAAAGAATAATAATGTCCTCTTTTTTCAATAGTTAATAAGTTCAAAAAAAGAAATTACTTGAATATTAGATTGAAAATATTTTTAAATATATATGCTGGACTTAAACTAAATGCAGTACCTTGTGTTTTATCTTTTTCCAATACCATGTCAAACAAGGGGAAATAATAACACTGAGAATGAAAGTTAATATGCAATAGCATCCTATGCGAAAGATGTCATGCCATTTTAGCAGTCATTTTGTGAACTCCCAAATATTCAGTTAAATTATTTGCTCTGATTTCATTTTTTAAAATTGTGAAATGGACCCACCAGTCCCAAAATACTGAGATATCAAAAAATAGAAAACAGAGAAACCAAATACAATACTGGTTAAATTAACCCCCCAATATTACTCAGAGGTAAGATGCAAAATACTTTTGAAATAACTTTTTCAGTGTGTCACAACTGCTACTGTAAAATACATTTTAAGCTGTTGTTGCTGCTGCTGCTGCTGTTACTACTACTACTACCACTACTATTTATTATGTGTATATTATCAGGAAGAACAATCTCACATTAATAAAGTTAAAATAGCCATTACAGCATTAAAAGAAGTGGAACCTTTAAAGCAGAGCTAGTATCACAGCCCCTGCTTAAATTATTAATTTAATCACAATGGGGGACTGCAGTATGCAAGAATTTCATATGGAGATTGATTTTGTTTTTCTATTTTTTTTCCTAAAAGGCTAACAAATTGACATAGAATACTCAATGATGATTCCTTATTTTTGTTTGATTTATATAAAAAGGGAATGAAGTTACAAACACATGTTAATCATGATCCAATCCTCCTTTTATGTTAAAGGCTTCCTGCTTTATGCTGATATCTAACAATTTAGTCATCCTTGGCCAAACAACGTCCAATAGATATAATATATATAGTGATGTAAGTCCAGCAATTCAAAGGTACTGTGCAAACTATGCATATTCTTTTAGGCCTACAAGAACCCTAAACAACCCATCCACTCAAACAAACAGATTTTCCTCTCCCTATAAGCAAACATAAGACCAATTCAGTTTCCTAGAAGATACAATATGGTAATGATTTAAAGGCCTATTCAGTCTCAGCTCTATAGAATGATATACTGAAGAAGACAATAATAATGGTAGGCTTATTCTGTTTTTCTTTCTCCAACATATCCTGTACATACCATAACAATCTGTAACAAATAAACTTGTTATTTTGTATTATTTTGTATATCTCTTAAATATACTCTAGAAGTGCAACAAATAATTACACTTTCATGAATTCAAGGGTTTCCAATAATACTCTACATCAGGGGTCTCCAGCCTTGGCAATTTAAAGACTTGTGGACTTCAACTCCCAGAATTCCTCAGCCAGCAGTCCACAAGTCTTAAAGTTGCCAAGGTTGGACATTCCTGCTCTACATCATATGAAAGATGACTCTTTAGAGGCAGGATAGGCAGTTAGCGATTCTTAGAATTAAAGAATCGCTCAAAATTCACATATCCTTTGTTGTATATTCAAAACCTTTACATAGACTACAGGTCCTCAAATCTCAGTCCGTGGTCCACTACTGGTCCATGGCAGATTAGAAACCAGTGAAACTTCATCTGCACATGCATGGGATCTAGGTAGCACTCAAAACCATGATCCCCCTCCGATCCATGGGAAAAAATTTTTCCATGGAATTGGTTCCTGGTGCCCAAAAGGCTGGAGACCACTGACACAGAAGATCAGCTAAGCACTCTAGGAAAACCTAATTGTATTGTCTTGCAGTCTAATGTTTGTATGGGTCAGAAGGATAAAAAGAAAGATAAACCAGAAAGATAAAAAAGAAAACATCAGAGATTGATTGGTGAGTTCATCCACTTTTGACTTTGACTTCTTCCTGCTTGCTTTAGCTGTACTTATCGTGCAGTAATCAGCAGGCTATCATAATGAATAAAGTTCTGGACTGGAAAATAGGCCAACTCCAAGCATGCAGGTTTTAAAACCTAGAGTTGGTTCTATAAAATAACATATGTCTGAAAATATATAATATGAATCAGACATGGCAAGCTGTGTTAAAAATCTATCTTATATTTAGATTTCATTGTAAAAGTATTTAGTGCAGTATAGTCACATCATTCTTAGTACAACTAATGTGTATTGTCACAGACCTTTTTTGTCACATTCTCAATAATAAAAGCTTTAAAAAATACTAAGCTTTTTGCCTACGATTAGAAGCAACTGTACAATATTCATCAATAAATAATTTGATACTACTTTTGATCATAATTTCATTCCAAAATGAATTGATCACAGAGAAGATCAAGTCTTTGAACTAAAGTGCCTATTTGTTCTCGTAGCATCTATCTAAAATATCAACACAGTAGTCTATTTGTCTTAAAATTATAACTCTAATAATCTTACTACGAACTTTTTATGAAGCTGAATGTCATTAGGGATGGCAAGAGAAATTTAATGTAACCAAAATAAAAGAATAAAAGTGCATTAGGCTTTCAACTTTGCAAATCTTTACTGGGTATATATTTGCACGGTAGCGGAATGCAAGCCAGAGATTTTGTGCTAGAAAATGTCACACACACTACAACAGTTTGAAAGAATTCAATTCATAATGCATTTTATAAATAGTTAATGACTTCTATACATAAGCTAACCAGGCAAATCAAGAAATTGTCAACAATTTTAGTCTTAGTTGTCAGTTATCACTGTCTACAGTACTGCTACTTTATATGTATGTTTCCAGAAGTTTTCCAGAGTTCAAATCCAATCCTTTTCTGAGAAGTTGAATATGAGTTTAATAGTTCCTATGTGCTCAATAAAGAGTTCTTTGTAACATGTTTTTGTTTGCTTTTTTCCTGCACTGCATCTTACTTATGCAAGATGATATGCATGCAGACACATTCCTTAATATTACCAGGGAAAAGGTATGATTTTGTGCAGTTAAATGGCAAAGTTTATAAGAATACAGCATCTTTTTTAAAATGGCATGGAGAAAATGAGGTGATGATATCAGCAAGAGGAGCAGGAATCCTATAACCAGTTGTCCCAAACAGTGAACTCAAATGGCAACCCTACGAACAGAAACATATTGAAAATATGAGAAATTCATCACTATCTTTTCAACATTTTAACTTCCAAACTTCACAGAAAAGGTTCAATTTTTCACAGCAGCAACACAATTTTCCAGAAATCTATGCATTATGTACGGCCAAAGTCATTTTCAGCTGTAAATATGATCTAATACACAGTCATTAGTAATTAAACTATTCACCAAAAGTCTAAATTGAAGGGATTTGTAGACAATTCAAAATGATAATTTTTAGACATCAGTGGTATACTGATTTTTTAGGAGTGACACAGTAGTGATACTGAAATTTGGCCACATTTCACAAATGTGCAAGCAACATTGCAGAAAATAATGAGTAATTTAAAAATAAATTAAATCTAAGTGATAGAAAATAAAATTAAATCTATCTATTTTAACCAGCACTCTTCACTATAGATTCCATACTTTCTATCCCTGCAAAAAATCTTTGCCACACCAAACATACTCCTAATAAACAATGTAAGTTTTCCTTTTGACATTCATGTTTCTTAGTGACTTGTTGAAGAACAAAGCTCTGCTTTGCACATATTCATCTGGCATAAAGCCGAACTACATTGTTGCCCCAGTTTTGTTCACTGTCAGTTATTTCAATCAAATTCTACACATTTTCCCAGACGTACTTATTAAACTAATCCACCCACTTTCATACACAGAAAGTTTGTTGCATTCATTCCTGCTGCCCTTCTATCTATAACAGCATTCTTTCAACCATTAAACACAGATGTCTTCACACATGTTAAAACAAGTTATCCAGCCACTTCATAAACAAATCATATATTTTAACATTTTTCCAGATTTACCATCTGTACCTGCATGTTACAACAGTGATGACTTACTTTTTATTTTTTTTCTTTGAGATTAACATTTCTAGCATTTATTTTAATATTGCTATAGTTCCCATGCTGGGAAAGATTGAGGTCTAAAGAAGAAGGTACAACAAAGAAGGAGGTGGCTGGATGGAGTCACTGAAGCAGTAGGTATGAGCATAGGTGGACTCCAGAGGATGGTGGAGGACAGGAAGGCTTTGAGGAACATTGTCCATGGGGTTGCGATGGGTTGGACACAACTTCACAACTAACAACAACAACAAATAATTCCCATACAATTTTTTTCAAGATTCCCTGACTTCAGCTGCATTTCAAGAAGTTCATCTACTTCATGTTTAACTATGTTCACTCTGTTGAAGATTCCATTAAAATGTTTTACATGCGCATATTGTTTCGAATCTTGAATAATATTTGCTATTTTTATATTTTTCCCTCTATGTACATATTATACTTTTCTTCCATTTTATTTTATTTTATTTATTTTATTTCATTTTACATAAGATCATATTCCAGATGTTTTTTCCATCCATGTTTTTTCACTTCATAAGTATACCAATCATTCTTTTTCAAGATTTGTATTAGTTTAACTCTACACACTTGTATCATTTTAGAGTGCAGTGGAGTGGAGTGGAACAGAATGACAGAGTTGGAAGGGATCTTGGAGGTTTTTTAGTCCAATCTCCTGCCCAAGCAGGAAACCCTATATCATTTCAGATAACTGAATTATCTGAATTGTTCAGATAACAATTCCAGCAACTGTTCTTTATATGTTTTAGCTTCCAGCCCCCCAATCAACTTTCTCTGCACTCTTTAGAGTCTCAACATCTTTTTTACATCGTGGCAACCAAAACTGGATGGGTTATCCCAAATGTGGTCTTACCAAAGCATTGTAAAGTGGTATTAATACTTCACATGATCTTTATTCTATCCCTGTGTTAATGCAGCCTAGAACTGTGTTGCTTTTTTTGGCAGCTGCAGCACAGTGCTGGCTCATATTTAAGTGACTGACATTAGGACTTCAAGATCCCTCTCACAATTACAATTTTTTTAATACGATTTTATTGGTTTTCTTGGGTAAGGAAACGTCCTGCCTTCTGCTGTGCCTCAGCCTTCATCAGACACTGACTCTGACTCTGAGGGGTTAATGGACTCCGGAGAGGCTGAGGTCATTGAACAGTTGACTCCCCCAGGTGTGAGT
>JANHFP010003719.1:66087-79171 GCA_032468135.1 Calamaria suluensis
AAATATTTTGTTTTAAATTTTTAATTAATGTGATGTATTGTTTTGTTTTAAATGGCTGTGAACCGCCCCGAGTCCACGGAGAGGGGCGGTATATAAATATTACATAAATAAAATAAATAAATAGTGGCAGAGGGCAATGACAAAAAGGAAAATTGAGAGGCATATTTGATTCAGATCTAGATACCGTATGATTCAGTAAAATCTTATTTTATTCTTTAAAATAAGAAGTTTAGCCTTCCAAACTTCCTTCTGACACTAAATTGCTCAGCACCCAGAGACACATTCATATCCCAAGAAGTAATTCCATTGCCTTTCCAGTTTAAATCAAATTAAGCTTAACTAATTCACAGGTGACAGGCAAGGGAACAACAGGAGGATAATTAGATGTTCAGTATTGCTTAAAATCATGCTGTGGCTGTCAAGATTGAGCGGCTTTACTTCTTTCAAACCTATTGCTTTTCAGATTGCCAATGAACTGGGAGGAGGGAGATGGAATGTGGAGACTGTATGCAGAGATCATGAGAACTTAGAACCAGCAAACTCACCACCACCACTAAAAAGAGATGTATTTATCATAACAAAGTACCATCTCATAATTGGACAATGTGATCAACTGGGGTGGGGAGAATGAGAAGGGTTGTTTAACTAGGCAAGCATTTGTATGAGAAACTTGATTTGATTCTATTTCTTCAGTACCAACATGGTATTTCCAATATTTTGGAAATTCAGTTATCCCAAGTGATTCCTTGTTTTGGGTTTGCTAATTGGGCAGTTGACATTAAACCAACTCTCCTAACTCAACTCAGCTTACTTGGGGAAACCCAAGAGAGCTCTAACCTAACAATGTCCAGAACAGAACAAAAAGCTGATGCCACAATGAAGCCTGGATTGCTCCCCACTCAGGAGGCACCAGTAGATGTTCAAGTGGAGGTCAGAGTGTTAATATGATCCAAAGTGAGAGTAGAGAAGACAGAGCAACCACTGGTGCATGAGGAGGGGATTGTGGCTGGATCCATTTGCCCTGATTCAAAGGCACAGTGACCAAGCAGAGTGGGGAAGGCAGTCACGTTAGAGTTCCCCTTGGTTCTGTCTGGAGTGTCCATGACTCAAGAGAATAAATGGAAGGCACAGAGGGCTGCAGACTGGGAAAAGCCAGGGAAGTGGAAATTCCTAACAGCATGCTGTTGCCCATCTGTGGAGCAACTGCATGAAATATTTGTCAGAATGGAGATGCAGGGAGCAACACTGGTGTCAGTCCTGGGAATGGGGCTTAAGATGGTCCAAGTGTCAGTAGCTCCTTCCCCTTCTCCACCACAGAGAGTGAGACTGGAGAGTATTGTCCAAGGAATTGGTGTCAGCAATATGGTTTCCAAAGCTGACTGTTGGGGCTCCCCCAGCAGGGGCTGACATTGCAGGAATCCCTGCAGCAGCAGGAGCCCAGGCACAAGAAGTCCCCAAGGGGAAAGAGCTGCCACCCTATCTATGTACTAGTTTGGGTTGACCAGGAGCCCTGATTATTTCTAAAAGTCATGCTTGATGGGCGGCCGGAGAAACTAGCCTACTTCCTGAACCAAGTGTGGAATCATCTGGAGTGGTATGGTGCAATGCACCCAGACAAAACTGCCCATGTGAATGCTCAGTAGACTGCTCAGTACCTGCTCAGGACAAAACTGCCCATGTGAACTGCCCTAGTAGACTGCTCAGTACCCCACTGCTTGGTCAACCTGAGAATTGTGGACAAGATAGGACTGAGACTTTAAAAATTGAGACAACCTGTGAAGTTTGAGTAAGTTGATGGCTCCCTTACTGTGGGCTTACCAGCCAAATGTCTAACCGAACCATTAATCCTGAGATCAGGAAGACATGAGGAAACTATGTTTCATAGTAGCCCTGAAAATGGCAGAGGCAATGATATTGGGGTTGGCATGGCTGAAAAAATGGAACCCTGTGGTTGACTGGAAAGTCCACAACTGGTACTGAAAGAGTAAAGCAGGTGGACTGCAACGTATAGGGGCAAAGCACAGAGGAAGTGAAAGGGAAGGGATTGTCAATTCATTAACCAAGGGCAGCCAAGGGCAACCATCTCTAACAATACCAAGACCTAGTGGAAGCATTCAGCGAACAAGAGACATACCCCCTCCTCATCGGCCCACTGACTGTGCCTTTGAGGTAGTGCTGGGGGCAAAATTACCTAAGCCAAAGATGTACTCAATGACCCCAAGTGAGATGGAGGAGCTCAGGAATTTCATGGATAAAAATCTACCTAGGAGTTTCAGCCAACCGGCAAAGTCTATGGTGTTCTTTAAAGAGAAGAAAGATAAGTCTCTGAGGTTATGCATGGATTTTCATAGGATCAATGGTGTCTGTGTGGGGAAATATGTACTCCTTCTCCTCATGAAGGCCAAGAGAAAGGTATTCACCAAGCTGGACCTGAGAGAAGCATATTACCGAGTAAGAATAAAAGAAGACAATGAGTGAGAAACCACTTTTGATTCTCCTTTAGGGTTTTTCAAATTCTGGGTGATGCCTTTTGGGTTGCAGGGAGCATCTGCGGTGTTCATGCAACTAATCAAAAAAGTGCTACATGAGCAGCTCTATAAAGAGGAGAAGGAGCAGGGCAAGCATTTGTGTGGGAAACCAGAGCTTGTTTCATTTCTTCAGTACCAACATGGTATATCCAATAAAGTTTTACTTTTGGAAATTCAATTCTCCCATGAATGTTTCCTTGTTTTGGGTTTGCTAATTGTACAGTTGACAGTGACATTTAATATAAAAGCCACTTATTTTGTACTTTTTACTCTTACTGAAAAAAAATCCCCCACTACTGAATAGATTGAATAATCTGCAATGTCTTCAATTTTTATGTCTTCTCTTGTCAATGTCTTCTCTTTTTACTTAACTGATTGGAAAGGTAACTACCGGTATTTCCTTGGAGAAAATATGTTTTCATCTTTCACACAAATTTATCCAGATGTTTATACTGATTAGTGTTCTCATTTAAGTGTATGTGCCCCAGATATCTGATCTAAAACGCTGATAGGAAATAACATGAATGTAAAAATAATATTGAATAGATTTTTTTAATGTTTTCGTTTCAAGTGCAGGATGTCTTTTTTTTAAAGCCTTAGCATATTCTGTGGAAAATGTTTACTAAGAAAAACAGCTTAGCTTTCATTGATGTCATGAGAACTGAGGTAACCAGCAAAAGACAAAAAGAAAAAAAAGTCCCTAAAGGTAGCAAACCAGTTTCAAGTAAAATGCAACCACATTGCCAGAATAGTAACCTCAGAATTGCAATGCTTATGATCATGCAAATGGGGAGGGAACACAATGACAATTTCAACAATGAGATAGTTAATCATACCTGTTTAGTTTTTAGTGGTCTGGGGAGAAAGGATGAATCATCTATTTCCAAGACATTTCTCCTTGTCACTTAGATAATTCATGAGCATAAATGCACAGGCTAAACTCTCAAATAAAACCTCCAACTATCTCTTGAGATCTACAGTCCACAATTATAATGTACCTGGTTTCACAGGGTAATTGAAATTTCACAAGCTAATTTTGTCACATTCTTTGAAAGCAGTTCTTCCCCTCAGTCATTTTTAACAGATGAACTGCATCTAACCCACTAATGACTAAAGTATAGGAAAATAATTTCTTAACATTAAAAATTGTGGGTGGGGAAACTTAGATATTATAATGTAAGACAGTAAAATAACCAGGAAGTATGAAATGAAGACTAAAAGTGAAGAAGGATTCAGAAAGAATATAGGGGGACTACAGAGAATTGTACCACTTAAAATCAATAGTGACATCCCCCCTTGGGAGCCCACTTCCTTTGTTAATACCACCCATTACAAGTCTAAATAAATGTTACAGAAATAAATATGTTTGTGTATTCAGACTTTTAAATCTATTTCTACTTTATCTGAATATTTATTGAGTGGTTTTATTTATATTCTGTCTGCTTATAACTGATGTTTAGACTTGATTTTAAAATAAAAATATTTTTTATTATTTTTTATTATCATTACATTTGTATGCTGCCTATCTTCTATTCAGTATTCAGGCTATTCAGTACAAAAGTATTATTTCAGAAGTATTTAATTCACACACATCATGAATACATTAAAATAAAGTTAATAGAAATTGATACAAGTAAGTACATATGTATTGTGCATGCAACACATGCAAATTATGACTGAATTTCTGCATATGGGTTAGTGATTTGACTTAGTATATTCTTAGAACCTAGCTCCCTTATGGTTTGGAAGTCAAAATTTATGCTTCACAGAATGTGCAAACTTAGCCAATACTGACTTCCTCAAGGTACACTAGGAGTTTTTAAAAATGCTTGACCCAGTAATTCTGTGTATGATGGTGTTCTCACATTGGGCTTACAGAAATTGGGAGACCTTTAAATGAAAGCAAAGAGATACCAAAAGCTCTAATGGTTTGGTGCTATCTAAAGATTGCCAGGAGTTCTGCAGCCTACATATGATAAGCCTGGTATGTATATTTTCAATATGCAGAGGTGGGTTTCAGCAGGTTCTGACCAGTTCTGGAGAACCGGTAGCAGAAATTTTTAGTAGTTCAGAGAACCAGTAGTAAAAATTCTGACTGGCCCCATTCCCATCTAATCTCTGCCTCCCAAGTCTCAACTGATTGGGAGGAACGGGGATTTTGCAGTAATGTGGAATAGGGAGGGAATGGACATTTTACAGTATTGTTCCCCTGCCATGCCTACCAAGCCATGCCAGACCCACCAAGCCACACCCACAGAACCAGTAGTAAAAAATATTGAAATCCACCAATGTCAGTTTACTACATCAGAGCAGTGTGTGTAAGACACAATGATGGGCTGTGCTAATTTTATAATAAAGGTGTCACAATTCTGAAATGTCTTCATTCCAACACATTGATATGTCTTAACTTTTGCAAGTCACTTTGGGAATCTGTAGGATGTCTAGAAATGCTGACACCTATAAGACTGTGACCACAATATCACTTTAAAACCAAAGTGTCAGAAAAACTGTCAGTGAAATCTGTTTCATAGAACTGAAAATGAAGCCAAAGTTACAGTGGTTCAATAAAAGAAATCTAGGAGGTTATTAGTAGGCAGAGTTATCCTGTATTTTTCTCAATTCGTTCCTTAGCCTTATTTACTACTAAGGCTGTGAAGGCAGGATGTGTGGGCATAGCTTTCTTTCTTCTTTTTTTGCAACTTTTAAAAATGGCTGCCTCCTTTCCTTGAATTCTTTGGCTCTCTTTTGTAACTACCACATGATCTTAGGAAAAGATGCCACTGCTTTAAATAATTACAGACATGTGCTAGTTTATGTCCCATTCTTGCTTTCTAAGCCACTTGTTTTGAACTTTGAAATTCTGAATAAATATAAATACTGATGTTTGAAAGGGCATGTAATTGACTTCTGACCTGATCTTGGGAGCCATCTTGCCACCACCAAGTCGCCTCTGCCAGTTTACTGTAACCATGTCACTGCAAGACAACTCCACATGGCCAACTTTCCAGGATCAGCCAGAGGGACAGCCAGATGGTGGGCAAGGAAGCAGGTGGGCAGAGTACAGAGAGGCAGCAGCTGCCACAGGCTTCTTATTTTCACATCACCTTCCCTGAGCCGAGTTCCCAGAGCTTGGAGCAGCAATGGCAGCGGTGTGTGATAATAGAACGGCTAACTCCATTTGCTTGCCATGCTTACTTCCACCACTGCCGAACAGCCCAACCACCATTGCAGCTTTGAATTGCCTGTGGTGGCAGCAGCAAAAGTGTGTGTGAAAATGGGATGTCCCTCGCTCACCATCTCCTCCCTCTGCCCACCACTGCTGAACCCCTGAATATCACTGCTGTTGTGTCCCCAAGCCTCCGTGACAGCGGAGGCTTGGAGACAACTGTTAATTGGTTAAGCGACGAGCGGGATAGAGCTCGATCGCTGATTGGTTTAAGGTCCTGACAGCTCGGGTATAAAAGAGCTGTCAGGCTTCAAGTTGCGTCTCCTCACACATATCTGTTCTGTAGTTGAATCGGTTAATAAAGAGTTAAAGACTTCGCCTAGTCGTCTTCATTGCAGCCACGCTCTAAACATAATAGGTACTTTGCAAAACATTGCACAAAAGCTGCTAGTGTTTTAAGGAAGTTTCAATGACCAACCTCGTAAAACAGGAGCATTGTTTCTTTCAGGATCATGTAGAAATTGGTTTCATGAATAGAATATACAAGTTGTACTTATGCTTGTCCAGTTTGACTTGAATAACTCTTTCACTTGTTGGGAAGATCAGGGAAAACCTTGAACATTCAATATCCTGGATTTATTTTATTTATGAAACTTCTATATTATGACTGGTTTTGTCCTAACATTTTATTGTTTGCATTAACTTGCAGAACATCTGCTATGTGTGTTATACACATAAACACACACTATGACCACTGATTTTTCTCAAAGAAGTATTATTGGAACTCACTGTACTGCATATATATTAAATCTTTATTTTATATAGCAATAATACACAGACACTATTCTCAAATGTATGTTTAATAAAGGCTGGTGAGACATTATGATTTTTCTTGGTCAAAATCAATAAATTATGCTTTAATAATAAGGATAGAAACTTCTTCCCAGCACCAAATGGACTGCATTAGTGTAACACAAACTTCTTTTTCATGGCTCTGAGGCAAAATATTTCATAACTCACTGAATGTTTCTACCCGGTTTCTAAACTGTGGCAGAAAATGACAATTATATGCAAGGAATTTTGATTGTACTTACATCTCTAATTCCCAAATAAATCTTTATATTTTAGCTACTGCTGAATATGAGAGAAATGTTTTATAGTTACTGAAATTTAATATGTATTATTCAGAGGTGGGTTTCAGCAGGTTATGACCAGTTCTGGAGAACCAGTTGCAGAAGTTTTGAGTAGTTTGGAGAACCTGTAAATACCATCTCTGACTGCCTCCACCCCCATCTATTCTCTGCATGCTGAGTCCCAGCTGATCAAGAGGAAATGGTCATATTGCAGTATCCATCCCCTGCCCTGCCAACCAAACCATGCCATGCCCACCAAGCCACACCCACAGAACCAGTAGTAAAAAAAAAATGAAAACCACCACTGGTATTATTGTACAAGGAATGTTATCCAAATCTAATTCATAAAGTTATGTGTGAAAAGTCCTGTGATACCTGTTGCAATTGCTTTGTAACTGAAAGCATCTAACAGGAGATATTGCTAGCAAAAACATATAGCCATTTGAAATTATTATGACCTTTTACATTATTTACCATGCTTGTTGAAGTCAAAATAGTCATTCACTATGTTAATATCCCACAAAGTGCCTCATACATGAACAATTGTACTCAGAATATATATTAACAAAACATGCATGATTGATTTTAGTATTAGACAAAAACAAATGTGGTGCCTTGCTATATCACAGTAAGGCCAATGTGATTGTGGCTTAAATTTCTAATACCTGTACCACATGTTCTCAAATGCCACAGTGAGAGAGTGTAAGTGATGATCATCTTATTATTTGTCCCCAGCATTAAATAACCACAATTCAATTTTATAATTCTACTCAGAAGTTGCACTTCTCCATTCTATCAAAATTCTCTTTACTAGGGCTCAGCAGTGGCATTGAGGTCTGGATTCAGAATGTGAGTAGTGTACAGAGAAAAACCTTTTTATAATTTTTATGACAGGATTTGGAAATCAATATGGTTGAGATGTAGACCTCATTGGTCCATCTTATGTTCTTAGAAATTGGAAGAATTTTAAATCATGATTCAAATCATGAATTTGAAAATACAAATTTTAATTTTTAAAAGTAACACTTGTTTCCTCCCTAAGTAGGATAAAAAATCTTTGATTGGAAGAAATAAAGCAATCAGGCACTTTGCATTTACAACACTAATCATATTTAAGATTACAAGTCTGAAAGTATGAAATTCCTATCCTTGACACTCTATGCTTGAAGTTAAGTTTACCTTACTGTCATAGCACTTCATACAATGAAATTAAATGTCATCTCAGTGTACATTATAACAATAAAAATAAAACACAAACACACATCCTTCACATTGTATACAATTGAATTGAAAACCCAGTATTAAATTAGTATTGCACTATACAGTAGAATTCAATATTCAGTAGTTACTACCCTGGGATAGAAGCTGTTTTTCAACCTATTTGTCCTCCTTTTTATTATCCTGTAATAAAAGTGAAAAAGTGAAAAAAAAAAGGTGCCCAGGATGAGATGGATTTTTAAGAATGTTTTGAACTTTCTTAAGGCAGCAGGAATTATATTCCAAAGAGGAGAGAGCAACCAATGATTCTCTGGGCAATTGAAGAAAGGGCAGAAATCTGATGACATCTATTTGTAGAACAGAGTCCAAACCACACTTGTTTATGACATGAACCCAGTCTCATAAACAAAATCCCACTGGGAAAGGCATGGGACCATAAAGGATGTCATTCAGTAGACAGTACTTCTGTGGTGCTGAACTCTTAAATTATTTCTCCTTGTTTAGCAATCTATGTTCTCAAATTCTGGCCTTGTTGAAAAATTATGTGCTGTCTACTCTAGCGGGTTGAACCTGCTTGGGTCTGCTTAGCTCCAAATAGTGAGATAGCTATACAGAGCAAATTAAAAATGCATTATTTTCCTCATTGACAAGGCATATAGAGTACTTACTGCATCAGTAATTCAAATTCACCAAATTCAAATCCCCCCAATATGAAATTGATACCTCAAAATTTTCTGAGGAACAATAACAAATTTCCCACATAAAACTTCCCTATATGGAAGGATCGATCTTATTTACACTTTGCAGGATCAATAAATCTCATTCTTTTTATTCTCTCCTTATTTATGAAATATTGTAAGAATATTTATGTAAGCACAGAGCATATTAAACAAATCAAGCTATTGAACTGGCTCCAGATTATAATCACCAAAGGTTTATGACAATTTTTAACCCTCCTTTATTTTAAGAGGCTTGATCAGAGAACAAATCTTATTATTCTATCATTCATATTTATATAATTAAATGGAGTTTCTAACTGGGCCTCTAATTAGTCACTGCTTAAAGTTTATCAGTGCATATCAGAAGTAAGTTTGCTAGCATATCTAGCTTGCAGTTCCCTTTTTTTAGTGTTATCAATGCTAAAAGGCCAGGGGGTAGGGAAGAAGTGAGTTTCTAAACATAAACAGTTTCAGAATGTTTTATTAAGGCCTCTCAACCCTCCTATAAAAACAGATGTCCAATTTCTATGTATTGTTCTGACTTAGACCACTAATTTATGAAGCCATTTTTTGAAGCCATCAAAGTGATGTATAATATATATATTATAAAGTGTTTATTTCCAGGCTACAACTTAAACACTTTTGTTTGCACCATCAAAAGATAAATTCTGACAGGAGATCAACTTCATAAGGAAGTGTTTATTCGAAAGATGACAGAGAGAAATTATTTGAGTCTTTATTTTGTAGAGGACTGAGTGAATCATAGTTAAATTATTTGTTGGCAGAACTGGGCAGTAAAGCAGCAGCAACTAATTTATCATCCGCTACTTTATTTTTCTGCTGGGTAAATCACAACTTGTGCAAGATATTGCCGTACACAAACTGCAAAATAACAAAGCATATTTGGGTTGATGTTGAATTTGATTGATTTCACCACACAGTTACTTTGTCCATAGTCCTGACAGCATGTCCAAAATCATTGCTTTAATAATTTTCACTTTATCCTTAAGTTGAGTGGTGAGGGAAATAGATATCTTGCTAGATCCTGTCATTTCTAAAAGCCTGCAGTATGTTTTGAGACCAAGTATTTATGCAATGAGGCGTTTGTTTTACAGGAGAGATTAGAGAGAAGAGGAAATTGAGAAATGTGCAGGAATGGATTTTGACATATGAAAGAAATGCATGATAATTTATTTGATTCATCCAAATGTTACTGGGAACATCATGTGGTTTGAGGATGAAAAAAGATTTGACTGTTACACCGATCCCCCGTCTCCTGTAATGTAGCATAACACAATCATCAAGTATATGTTTCCTGTTTTTCATGCACATACAAATCACCAGTGGCTTGTGAAGAGCATCTGAAACATATGAGTATCTGGTTTCCTTTTTTTTAACTGTGAATTTTTTTTAATAGAATATAATTTGTTATTGGCCAAGTGTGATTGGACACGCAAGGAATTTGTCTTGGTGCATAAAAGAAAATATACATTTGTCAAGAATCATAAGGTACAACACTTAATGATAGTCGTAGGGAACAAGTAAGTAATCAAATCATATCAGGAAACAGTCAATATAAGTCAACAAGTTTACAATCATAAAACAACAAGGTTACAGTCATACAGCAACAAGGTTACAGTCATACAATCATAAGTGGGTGGATATGGGTGATAGGAACCATGAGAAGATTAATAGTAATGCATACTTAGTAACTAGTTTGACAGTGCTGAGGGAATTATTTGTTTAGCAGAGTGATGGAGTTTGGGGAAAAACAACTATTCTTGGTTGTTCTGGTGTGCAATGCTCTATAGCATCATTGGTAGCAATTGGTTTTTTTTTCTGCAGTTCTAATTATTCTCTGAAGTCTGTGTCTGTCTTGTTGGGTTGCAAAGCCAAACCAGGCAATTATAGAGGTGCAGATGACCGACTCAATTATTCCTCTATTGAACTGTATCAGCAGCTCCTTGGGCAGTTTGAGCTTTCTGAGCTGACGTATAACAAACATTCTTTGTTGTGGTTTTTTTTTTTTATGTTAGGTGTCCGTTATAGGTCTTGATATATGGTAGGACCTAGAAATTTGAAGGTCTCTACTGTAGATAGTACACACGGTGGCTCAGGGTGGTAAGGCAGCTGAGTTTGTCGATCGGAAGATGGGCAGTTCAGTGGTTCAAATCACTAGTGCCATGCAATGGAGTGAGCTCCCGTTATTTGTCCCAGCTTCTGCCAACCTAGCAGTTTCGAAAGCACATAAAAATGCAAGTAGAAAAAATAGGGACCACCTTTGGTGTGAAGGTAACAGTGTTCCATGTGCCGTTGGCATTTACACATGCTGGCCACATGACCATGGAGACATCTTCGGACAGCACTGGCTCTTCGGCTTTCTAACGGAGATGAGCACCAGCCCCTAGAGTCGGAAACCACTAGCACATATGTGCAAGGGATACCTTTACCTTTACTGTAGATTCTATTTTGTCTAGTATTGTAAGAGATGGTAGTATAGGAAGGTTTCTCCTAAAGTGCAACTCCATTTGACTGTTTTAAACTCAATGAGATGTGCCCATAAGGTCCTTCCTATACTAGTGAGGTAGTTCAAATGCAGTTTGTTTTAAAGCACTCTATTGCTAAATAGGTTGTGTCAGCAGACTGTATTCCCAATGAATGGGTTATTAATTTATTAGTTATTCCTATGCATCGTTTATCTGATGAATTGCTGATTCTGACTTGCTCCAATAAATTAGATCTTTTAGAAATAAGAATGTTGCTGATGGAACTTGGCTTTTGGAAAATGTCTGAATGCTGAAAATCAATGCTAATTCTTTTTTTTTTCTTTTAAGGTTTTTGTAAGCCTGGCATTTTCAGATGATGACGTTGCTTTATGGGAAGTCTCCAAGAAATCTATAAATTAGATTGGTTTGGCCAGTAAGATGCAACTCTGGGTAAAATGTTTGCTAGTTGTAAGTGTTCCTTAATAATTTGTATTGGGTCACTGCAACATTAAAAGGTCACATCTGATTCAAAATGGGGCTTTTGTGAAATGTCACCTTGCAGCACCCTTGTTGAGATAACAATTTCCTGGTTCATTTACTTTTCTGCTATCATTTTTCTTGAACTTTAGAGTAAAAGGAAATACCCCTTCTAGTACAATATGCACCATGTGGTTTTGAAAATGCCCGAAAAGATTATTCCCAGGGCTGTTGCCAACAAATGTGCCAGTTTAATAGTTTGCCTGTTGCGGGAAGCATCATGTGGCAAATATACCAGGCACAAAGAAATTACTTCTGCTGATGGAGACTATAAGAAGGAAACAACTGCCCAGCATGGATCTCAAGAAGACAGACAATTTAGAGATCTGATTTTGAGACCAAAAAAAGACTGACTGATTAACATATTCTGGTGACAGATTTCTGGCTGATACACCAGTTTTCCTATTGACAGACACAATTGCATTTAAATGAGCTACCATTCATGCCTTCTTCTCACTGATTACATATTGTCCACTCCATTTTGCATACTCAATAGCAGCCCATGCTAGAAGAAATATTCATAAACTGGGAATATTCTAGTCTATTATTGGCTACCTATTTTTTTTTCTTCCAGCACATTGACACTGTAGGGAAGAATAAAATTTCCTGGAATTTAGGCTTATTTATTCTCATGGGATCTTGCATGGGACATCAGAGTAGACTGCTGGATCCAGGCCTCTGGAAAGTAAAAATCAGGATATATACACAATATGATCACCACAAATTAATTATGTGTCAGAAGGTTACTTCCCATTCATGAGAATTACTCTGAAGTTGTCTTTCATCAAATTAATTGAGAAATAGTGGGGTCAAATGATACAGGAGAACTTTTATGTCCACCATTAACACAAAGGGTCTGAGGCTGTTAGCATTGGGTACAAATGCTTTCATGACATTACAAACCAGCAATAGTGTATCTTGTGGATTGATTGTCTATTTTGAGTTAGAGGTAGTATTTGAGTTAGAGGTAGTATTTAAATATATACTTCAGAGGGTGTCCATTCCCATTATCTTTCTCTGCAAAGTCTGACAAAAGATTTGAGTGAGACAAGAGGGTTGTGTTTAGGGACATATAGAGTGACTGTTTTACGCCCAGTTTCTTAATTAATTAACCCCATTTTGGTTAATTTACACAATAAATTAAACTGCAAACAGATCCATCATTTTACATCGTCAACATAAGCAACACCAAATAATTTTTTCCCCCATCTTCAGAAAAGGGAAAAAAACAGATCCAGGAAACTACAGACCTATCAGCCTGACCTCAATACCAGGGAAGATTCTTGAAAAGATAATC
>JANHFP010003724.1:67613-78561 GCA_032468135.1 Calamaria suluensis
TTGTGAGTGTATGACTGATCTGTTAATAAACCTGTGTTGTTACACCTTGCCTGAATTACTTGTGTCGGACAAATCAGCTTCAGTTATGTGGTTCTTATATTCAGTGTGATTATTCTTTGACAATCTCTGACAATCTAAATGCAGACAGGGTCCTGCCACTTTCATCTGAAGTGGTGTAGGGTTTCCAGCCTGGGCAGGGGGTTGGACTAGAAAACCTCCAAGGTCCCTTCCAACTCTATTATTCTATTCTGTTCTGTTCTGTTCTTTTCTGTTATATTCTACTTATTACTTCAAAATACAAAATATAAAAATATCAACCCTGGATTCAGTGATAATGAAAACATAAAAACAGATGGCCTACTGTCTCATTTAAATTAAAAGGGAAGAGAATGCAAAAATATCATCCCATGAGATGAAAAGCAAGCTCTCCACTGGGGGTAAATAAAAAAGAGAAAACAAAATCAGAGAGAATAAAGACTTTAAGCTTATGTTTAATCGGTTTACAATATTCTGGTATTCTTTGATACTATATAATGATTAGCCTGAACAACATATCTCTGCTTCTTCTTAAGTGCAGGTGGTCCTTGTTTAATGACCATTCTTTCAGCAACTGTTCAAACCTACAACTAACACTTGCTGAGCAAGTAGTGGTTGTGACTGATCCTTGGAGTTATAGCTATTGCACAATTCCTGAAATCACATGATCGTGATTTCCAATGTTCCCTGGTGCTTTCCCGCAAGCAAAATCAATGGGGGAGCTGACTAGAAATTGGAAGTCAGGATCACATGAGGTCCCAACGTAATAAGCCACATCGTCTTTGCTTAATAATGGCAACAGGGACTGTTTGGATTGCCATGACTAAATGATGCAGGCATATGACATTGCACTTTACAACCACATTATTAAACAATGGCAATTCAAATATCATTCTATCATTAACAGAGAAGTACCTTTAGTTGTCCTCATCTGGATTGCTGCAGCAAGTTCCATTGGGCACAGTATCCTAATCCACTTCACTTTTGGCATCTGGTTTTAGCCACTCAGACCTGGCATGTCAAAGTGGAATATGGTTTCAACATGATGGTTACTTTGAGTGGGTGCTTTGATTAAAGCTGTTTTGAACTGAAGCACCTTTTGAAGCTCCACACAGGTCTGCGGAACAATATAATAGTCTCAAGGATTTGTTACCAGGTTCATAAGCATTCATTAAACTGACAGCTGTCAATAATGTTTGTTGAATTGTGTTACTGTTGATAACATAATACTTGGCTATCGGGTGAAGACTGAACCTCCTTATGAAAACAAATAGGGGTCATTCATTTACTTGGTCACCTAAGCAGTGACTTCAAGGCTTACACCCCTCTATGCTGGAAATGGTTTGTGAATATTTATAGTCAGACTTGGTAATTGTGGATTATGGCATAGAATTATTTATGAATCTGATTAAGCAAGCTTCTTCCCCAAAACATTATTAAACAAACTATGATTACATCTAAAATATACCTTCTATCCATTCTTTTGTTTTCCTTTTGGTAGTCACTTTTCAAACAATAGTATAGCTTTCTGTGTCTCTGTCTTGCCCCTTCACATAATTCCAAATTCCTTGCACATACAGGATGACAAAACAACAACAACCAGACACAGGCAAAATGTTTCAGGCCAAAGTATACAGTGTCAAATTAATTCATTATTCCAAAATAAGTTACAGTCTTTAGTTGCTGCAGTCTTATGGTAGTCTATGGTATTCTTTGGTATTTGTTTCCTTTCTTACCTTTTATTTTTAGTGCAGAATATCAAATTGTAGTGGGTATATGTTTACTGCTAAAAAGAGGAGGTTATGGAGCGGTGAGACTCAAAAATTATTGACATATAACTGGAAGAGCCATTTAATACATCTTTTATTTACAAATAGATTTCAGAACATTAAAACATCATTAAATTTAATAGCGATCTGAAGATATGTCTTGTACTACTAGAATTACAGAAGTGCCAAATTCAGTTTGAAGAAATGAATCCCTTATGTTTTAATTATACACATGCATATGTATGAGTTCAAAATAAATTTCTTGTAAAGAGAAAACTACACCAGGATCTTAGAGATATAAAACAAATCCACCCCTAGAATTTTTATCAGAATGTCTAAATTAGACAGTGCTGTGGCATGGACAACAAAACTGAATATAACCTTTCTCTTCTATCTCTCTTTAGTCAAAAATACATACATTCCTCTATTTATTGGTGAAGGTGAGACCAAAAATATTTTATTCTTCTAAAAACTATATGTAGAAAACTGGGGATGCCTATAGTTTTATAAAAAACCTAAGAAAGGGAGTTTATATCATGGAAATATATGTTTAAAAGCCCACACAGAAATTTGCATTAAAAAGTATGTTGGGAAGATTTATATTAAAAACAATATATAGTTGGGAAAGTTGAAGTTTGAAAAAAGTTGTGAATGATAAATAGTTCCAGATTTTTTTAATGGATCATTAAAAAGCACTTTCAAAACATACATTGGAATACTATTTTCTTAATGCACTTTTTAAAAAGACCAGATTTATATTCAACTGCACATCCCCAGCACAATTAAAACTTTTTAAAAACAAACAGGTAAATTTTGTGTGGAGTAGTTTGCAGTATTTGTCACCAAGCTTTAATTTTATCATTTGTTTATTCTTACATCCATCCATCCATCTATCCATCCATTCAAGTTCTACAGCCTCCCAAGTCAACCAAGTAATTCTGGGTGGTTTAATTTTTTATTCTATATAATTAGCACATAAAAACAGGTGGTTAACATTTCAGATATTATTACCTGATAATAAATAAATTATTAGACAAAAGTAAGTGATTACCTAAAATCTTGAAAGTCAGGTTTCAGAAAGTTATAAAGATAGCAGGCAGGATCTTTAGCTTAGCTAATTTTCTTTTCAGGATTTTTTTTCCTTCAGTTACCTTGAGTAGAAAGATATTATTGTGTCATAAAATTAAATCTAAATAGATAAATGGTCTTATAAGAAAAGTGTTTTTAGAACAGTGTTGGAGAAACAGAATATTTTGAAGTGATGTTTGTGATCAGAATGTAGTAGTTATAGTCTTAACAACTGTTTCCACAGCTACTGTTTCTACCCTATTCAGCTTTTATTTCTCCTGCCTTCTATTACCCAAGTTTCAAAGTTAATGTATGCCTGCTTCCATCAAGAATTCATGAAATAGTTCACTCAATCATTTGTTTTACTTTTTCAAAATACTGAATTTTATATCAAGACCTGCCTTATGTGATTCTCTTCATGTCAGAGACCACATAACTATTTTAGTGAATGAAATCAATACAATGAGAGAGTCCCAGAAACAGTTTCATGAAGAATTTAAGGTGCTGGCCTAGAAACCAAGTTCTAGTTCTCCCTCAGTCATAAAATCTGATTGAGTAACTTTGGGACAGTCACTAACTTTCAACCCAACCCATCTCACGTTGTTCTTGGGAATATCAGAGATGAAAGCATTACCTGTGTTCACTGTTTTGAACTGAAAATATATTGATTTCTCATTCTCTCTCTCTCTCCCCTATCCTCCATAAATGAGATTGAACAATTTGGGCTCCAACCTGGCACCTAAGATTTGTAGAAATATTTTTGGAAAATGAAGTCTGTCCCAAGTATGGCAGATTTCTGCAGCTGTCCTGTTCTTGGTCCTTCTAATTGCAATGTCTCCAGATGCCGACTCAATGTATGTACACCCAGGACACCAATTATTATAGGGATCACTTTTGTTGGATTTTTTCCACAGTCATTGTATTTCAATGTGCAGGTCCCTATGCCTAATGAACTTTTCTAATTCTTTTTCATTGATTTGGCTGTCCCCTGGATTTGGATTGAGATTTCGATGAAGTGCACAAAATTGGGCCCAATGATGGTAATGTCTGGCTTGTTGCACTTAAGGCTCTTATTTTAAAGTCCAACAATATCTTGATCTTACCATTCCCAAGGACATTTTTTTGTGATTTCATGCTTCCAATAGTCTTCACAGGCTTGGAGCCCATACTTCTTGCATATGTGCCAATTGATGATCCTTCCAACATTGTCATGTCAGATATGGTATTCTGTTTGTGCTATTTTGGAGCATCCACTGACAATATGGTTGACCGTTTTGTCTCTCTCCTTGCAAAGGCCGTATTTGCTGTCCATTTGGGTCTTTTGAATTTTTGCTTTCAATATATATTCCTGTGTTAGCTTCATCAATTCAATCTAATTTAAGGTTAAAACATATTATGAGAATTTATTTGACAACCTTAAGATTTTTATTTAAGGTTTTGGAATTATAAGGTTGGAGAAAAATATTTTTTCATCTGAAAATGAGGTTGAAGATTTTCAAACTGAAATAGTTTCTAGTGAAAGAAGAAATTGGTTACTATTGCTTCAGTCATCTTATCCCACTATTTTCTTCTTCTACTAATAAAAACTGACAATATAGTTTATTTCTGATAAATTTAGCAGAAAAATATTTGAGTTGAGGATACTGTCCCACTTCTTGTCATATCCCCAGAGATGACAGAGACTGAAGCTCAGCAAGACTTGAGAAAGAATCATAGTGATTAATTGTCAATCATCCCACTTTGGAGGCAGCCCTGAGCAATCCCTTTGGGGGTTCCCTGCCTTTGAAGACAATTTGTACCACACTGATATTGATTTTACCATTATCTCTTTGTAGGTCAAAAGCTGTACAAAATGAAAAAATATGGCTGGAGAAATTGTGGGAATGAAGAATTGCTGGCAGGAGGATTGATTTATTCATTTTACCCTAATTTGGATGATTTTCAGAATTTTGGGTATTATAATTAGATTAAGGAAGCCAATAATTTTCAATTGATGGCTTGATGGCGAACGTATGGCATGGGTGCCACTGGTGGCACATGGAGCCTTATCTGTGAGCACTCAAGCATTGCCCTAGTTCAGCTCCAGCATGCACATGTGCACTGGCCAGCTGATTTCCAGACCTTTCAGAAGTTGGAAAACTGGCCATTTCTGGCCTCTGAAAGGCTTTGGGGTGGGGGGAAGGCTGTTTTCACCCTCCCCAGGTTTCTAGAAAACCTATGGAGCCTGGGGAGGGCAAAAAATGGGCCTAATGGACCCGCTGAACCATTGCATGCCAAAAACAGGAGGAATGTGGGGTCGATGGTTCATGTGCGCCTTGTGTGGGAGGGTGCAAGGTGCATTGAATTATGGGTGTGGACACACAATCATACGACACCTCCCTGCACTCCCCCTGCTTTTGGCACATCACAGCATAAAGGTTAGCCATCACTGCTTTAGAGTAATGTATTCATAACTGCAGAATTTGAATTAGGACATTATTATTTATGATGATGAGGAAATGTTGGTTCTTCAGAAGTGAGTTATACTTGTAATGGAGAATAGTTGTGGTGGCTATTGTCTCAAGTATTTAGGGTTTAGCCATTGGGTGTTATTGTAACATTTGAGAATGCAACTTAAACGTTCTTGTTGACATTTCTTGTCCTCCCCACAAAAATATTTTATTCCATTATATGTGGTGAATAATATATTGCTGGTTTTTCAATAGGTTCATATAGTTTTTATTTAGTCAGTGATAGGAGCAGAAATGCTGCAAAATGTTTTCTTTCTGTTTTAAGGACTCATTCCATTTTGTACAATTAAAGTGAATTCTCCAAAGTTCTGATATCACCGGAGCTCAGATTTATGTTGTATTCTTGCAGCATGTTGGCTTCATAGTTGAGTTCTCCTGAGTTCTCAGTCAAACCAGGACTACAATGGAATGGACACTTTTAGAAAACCATTTTTACTATCTTCCAGAAGAGAAACATCTCAATAGATTAACCAAGAAAACTCTACTGACATTTTAAGGAACTATTAATAGTCACTTGAAAAGGCAATCTGGAGATCATTGATTTTTGTTATGTAAAATTATTTGATTTGGAAATAGATAAAAAACTTTTTAAGACATTCCAGATTTAGATTATGCCAGACAGTCCTCAAAAAAGTATGATTTTTAAAAAAGTATGGTTCAGGCTCTCATCTCCAAAATAATGTTCCTGAAAACTGTTTGTCAAAAGCTACTCTGAAGGAAAATAGAATCTTCTGTGGTTTCTTCAGATAGGAACTTTTCAAGATTTTTTCCCCATAGCCCTATAGTACACAGGATCCAAGGAAAGAGAGACAGATGTGAATAGGGAAGAACTGTACAAGGGTGATATACAAGTAAAGTTGCATTTATATTTTAATTGTAGATAACTGAAGTAAAAGGAGGAAGTTGGCAGACAAAAGAAGTAGGAACAATCAAACAAATGTCCTAAGATGTTATACAAAGGATAAAATTGTTGTTTCCTGACCTTTGTTTTTTAAAAGGTAATTTTAATTACTAAAGTACCTGGTTTCCTAGAACAATATGTGCATATATAATCTACCCTTCAACAGGAAAGATCCATTTCATATTTGTGATTCAGTTCAATTTGAACCCTTGAATCCACTGAATCTATAACGAATGTGATTTGATTGGGCTGTGCAAATAGAATTTGAATTGAAAATTTCAGCTTCAGAGACAACATGATTTGATTAGAGTTGTAACACTGTACTGCTAATGACCACAATCAAGTTATTTGAAATTGTATTACTTGTTGTAATACAAGATTCAAGGGTAAACTGATTTTATTCAAGATTTTTTAGCCAATGCCATCTGTAGATTCCAATGAGATGCATTAAAAAGTGTACAGTTGCTTGTCTGGGGAATATGGAATTAAAATAAAGTCCTGTCTTTCAAGGGCATGCCAAATTTTAGCTGAATAACTTTAAGGGCTTACTATGATACATTTTGGAAACCTCTCATTTGCACCACTTTTAACATGGATGTGGGCAAGGAGAGAAAATACAGGAAATACCTAATTGTCTACCAAAGGGTCCACATTGTCTAGTTGATTAGAAAAGTGTTCCACTCTCAGTGAAAAATGAAGACTTTTAAATATTGCAGATGACACAGAACAATGATACAAAAGACAGGCCCCAATATATTTCCCTAGAAGAAGGCAAGAATTGGCCTACATTGGTGTTTACCTTTCATTAGGCCAGTGAAATCAACTTTCATATGATAAATTGAATTCTCATTTGGTACAGCTTCAGTTCTTTTCTGAAATGGACCAATTTCTCTTCTCCCATTTTACTTTAAAATATCAATCAAGTAAGAAAAAAAACACCATAAAACAGATGTTACCTTTACTTTTATTATTAAGATCCATAATTCATAATTAACCAACACTTGACATCAGTCTATAATTACGTATCATATTTTTAACATTACAACATACTAATACCAATCACCTAGCTCTATGAATATAAAACCTATTTCTCTCCATCATTTTTTCTCTTTCTAACCATTTTCTCTTATTCCCTCCAAAGAACTATTTCTTTTCATTTTTTCATATATTTATGTTTACTATATCTTTTCTCCTGAATCTTTTCTTTAACCTTGAAATCCATTATTCTGCTTTTCCCAAAATTCCCCTCTGGTTTGTACCCATTTCCTCTTTCATTTGCTTGTTTCTGTTTTAAAAAGTAATCCCCATTCCCCCCCTCCACTCTTAGACTCAATGTAATTTTTATTATTTATTTCCTCTCTGCATTTGTCACTGTTTAACCAAGTGAAATTGTTTGTATTTTTAAGATCCATCTCTTTGTCTTCCATATATTTTTCTTCCTGCTCTTTTACCATCTCTTTATTCTGGTGATAATGCTCTACCAAAATCTCTGATTTTTCATCAGTTTTCAACTGTCTGTGCATCATTTATTTCCTTTAATTCCATCTCAATTTATACATGCATTTCTTGAATCATTTCTTTTATTTCCTGCCACATTTTGAATATTTCAATTTAAAAGTTTGGTTACATTTCAATGCCAAGAACACTCACAATGAGTCAAAACAAAAATTCACACTGTCTCTTTTCAAACTTTCAAAGTCCCAATTATAATTATTTTTCTAACAGTAAATGTCTCTTTTTAGTCCACAATTTCACAATCCGCAAAAATAAAACAAAATGTCCAGTTTGTGTGTTAAATCCACTTGTCAGGTACTGTCCATTTTGCCCTTTCTCTTCTTGTTTTAAGTTTTAAATCCATTTATTATCCAGTTGGAAAAAACAGCTGTTTCTTACTTTTTCCCCTGGGTTCTATTTTAAATCATTTTTAGTATTTATTCTTCTTTTCTTCCAATATAAAAAACTATTACCAATAATTCAGATCACCAGCATAAGTTGCTGTGCCTTGGGTTTATTTTAGCTTTAAATTCTCCAGTTCCAAATTTTAAATCCAGATATAAAGTTTCATTTTGGGCTTTCATGCTCTTTGTTCTTGTCTTTCCTTTAGAATTACAATATGTGCCAATTAGCTGTTTATTTCTCTCCAGGGTAGCTTTTTAAGAAGTTTTAAAAGTTTTTTTAAAAAAATATGTGAGTTGGACAATCGCTCACCTGGTACAAATACTCCATCCACACCACTGTTCCTGCACAAACCTTTTCCCAGAGCCCCAGCTTCTTGGCAGTCGCAATGGCCACCACCCCATGCTGCTGGATTGAAGAGAAATCCTCTGACTTTTCAAGGAACTTGCCTGTTCATCTTGGTTGAGATGCCTCTTCTTCTTCACCATCCCTACAAGACAGTTGCAGTCCAAAGACCCCTGACATAATTCATCCGGGTGGATTTTTTGCAGAGCAATATCACATATCCTTTCTAATACTCATTAATTGGTGAGGTTTTTCTCTTATAGATTTTCCCTTCTTTATTTGGTCCCTTCTTTTTCAATCTGATGTAGCTGAATTATTAAGGGCTATCTTCTTCATCTACTGTTCTGGAATGTAATCAAAAAACACTATTGTGGAAACAAATTAAGGATGGTCAGGTTAATTTTGAAAGGTTCAAAGCATTTCTTCTGCTCTATTTTAAAAATTGAACTACATTTCTCTGACTTTCTAGAGAACACTTAAGTGAAAAAGTATTCCTGTTTTGTACTGTTAAAAATGCATCTGGAGATATATAGTAGGTAAACATCATTTAAAGGTTCCTTAAATTTATTGTATAATAGCATGGATTTTAGAATGCCATGTTCTACAACAGCATGTGTGATTTGCTTTTAACTGATTTACTCATCCAATTGTCCAGGTTAATGTGACTGATGATTAGAATTCTCTTCTTCCTCAAGAAAGAGAGAGATGAAAAAGAAAG
This sequence comes from Calamaria suluensis, assembly GCA_032468135.1. Classification (NCBI taxonomy): domain Eukaryota; kingdom Metazoa; phylum Chordata; class Lepidosauria; order Squamata; family Calamariidae; genus Calamaria; species Calamaria suluensis. Next base: position 76,857 of record JANHFP010003724.1, read on the forward strand.
AGAGATGTTTTGAATATGCAGAATGATACAAAAATGTTCAACATTAAAACTAAATGATGCATATGTTTGGACACCAAACTAGAGCCAGATATTCTAGAAAGCCGAGTTAAATGAGTCCTAGATGATATTGCTAAAATATCATCTAGGTATGGGGTTGATAAAATAACTGCAAAATGATTTACAATGTTATAAGATGTTGCAGTTCAAGTGCCATTTGTGGTGAGCAAGCAGATTTGGAAAACAGACGTGATTAAAGAAATGAAAAGTATCAATATTCTGAATCCAAATGCAGATTGCTAAAGAATGTTCAGAGTACTGAAAATTATATCACATGCTAATAAAATAACATTTAAGATTTTTGAACCAGAGTATAAGCAACTAAAATGTCAGATTGAACATTTATTTAATATTTTACCTTTCCTTTTTTCACTTATTTCAAGCAGCATACATACATACAAACAAACAAATATAATGTGCAGAAATAATAATGAAAAATCAAAACATATAAAGCAATAACAGAAGGATCACAAGTCTTTAAAAGTTAAATAACACTCTAAATAGAAAGGTCAATACAATAGTAAAACTCCAATAAGAAGACATTTGTAAATTTGGCACTGCAACTCTGAACAGAAAAACTGCCTTCAAATGTATCAGTAAAAAGAATGAAAAAAAGTTTCAGTGTTAGTATTTACTCTATATAAAATTTTAACATTGGGGAAAAGTTTGTAGAAAGTTAATTTATTTTATGTTATTGTTACTTCAGAATGCCTGTTTCTGATATATTCAGGGCACTGCAAGACCTTAGGTATAAATTAATGTAGTGGCCTTCCATCCTTCCGAGGTCATTAAAATACACACAACTTTAACCATAGACTGTCTACTGTTGATCTCACCACATTCCTAGGAGGTCTGCAAGGGGCATGTATAAGTGCACTTATATGCCTACCGTCCCTGTCCTACTGTCCCCATTCATTCATATCCATTTCATGTATTCATAATCATGTTTAAACTTATACTTATCTTATACATGCTTGACAACATTAATTAATTAATTAAAAAATAAAATAAAATGGGGACCCAAATTGTTTGGGGCAACATGCCGACTCTGTAAAAACCACTTAGGGAGGGCTGTAAAGGACTATGAAGCAATATATAATTCAAAGTGCTGCTGATATTTCTATTGCTATACCCTTCCCACCAAAATCGAAGCTGACACCAGCCAGAGCATAGAACAACCTAAAGAGGTAAAGCAAGGTCACAAGATGTAGAGAGACCTGGTCTGAAGAATTGCCAAGAGTCAGATGCAACTGAATGCGTAACATCAATATCATCATCCTTCTCTCACCAATAGGAAAGTGTTGAAAATAGCTCCAGTTTTCTACAAGCAGAAATAATGATTTAAACTTTAAAAAAACAAAAAACAAATACAGAATAAAAATGTATTTGGATACATTTTGGCTCAAATTAATGTGGACAATCTGTCCTCTCACCCTTTCTATACTCAGTGACAAATATCTTTTTTAAAAAAAGGTTAGTTATACAAGTCTATTAAAATTTTTGAAGTGTAATATAGCAATTTTTTTAAGCAGTCTAACATTCTGTATAAAGTCTGATTCTATTTTTCTGAGTTAAGGGGGTGGGTTTTTTGCAGGGGTTGTTTCTTTTGTTTGTTGATTTCTGCTGTTGAAATTATTTTTTGGCTGGA